>DWHU01000623.1:0-17116 GCA_018247975.1 Parides photinus | reverse complement strand
TAATATATTATATAATCTATCTCTTATATATACACATAACTACCCATTACCTGTCCTTCTTCTGTCTCCGTACTACGGTTGTCTGTAAGATATTGCCTTGAGCGATAAGACCGCCAATTGTACTCTATTTATGTTTTTATGTGTATGTACAATGAAGAATATTAAATAAATAAATAAAAGAAGACAAGGAGTTACTTCAATGTTTTAACAAAGTAAACTTACGTAGCATCTTCACCAGGCATTACCATCTCTTTATCAGGGACTGTGACTTGGGTAGCACAATCCCAGGTCATGGAAAACATTTGCAGTTGTATAAAAGATGTGAATGGTTTAGAGCGTCCACCCTCCTCTTTACTTAGAATGTATACTGCAGCCTCAAAATTGTCATGTGCTTTCACAGTACCAGGCTTCGCCATCACCATGCCACGTTTAATTTGTTCTCTCTTTATAGAGCGCACAAGTGCCCCCAACTGATCTCCAGCTTGTGCCTCCTCTAATGTCTTATGGAACATTTCCACTCCAGTTACTGTAGTTTTCATGACTTTTCCATGACCGACAATTTCACATTCAGTACCCTTTTTCAATACACCTGAAAAGAGTGTTTTAATAACGTTAGTTAAAAATAATTACTACACCAATGTGTATTTTTTTTAATACGTCCAAAAGGTAATTTTCAGCCAACTAAACTCTCTCTTTAGTCGTTCACACTTGTCAGAGTGGTCATGGTTGAATACCAACTAAACTAAAAAACCTTTTTTAATACAGAAGTGATCATCATCAGCCTTTATTAATCTTGATATAGGCCTTTCCCAATGTTATCCACTAAATGCAGTCCTCGCCCTCTTGCATCCATTCTAGGTTGGTTATTGGTTCTATTTAGGTGTCACAAGATTATTATTATTATTATCAAATAAGGAGACTATTGTCAAATTAGAAGACTATTGAAAGGAAGATGTGCTTGGTATGAACATGAGTAATAAATATTTTTCAATTAATAGTTAACATATAGTTTAATAAAGTGTACTTTAGTATATAAAACAAAATTACCTCTGTGAAGTCTTCCTGTAACAACTGTGCCACGCCCTGGGATAGAATGAACAGATTCAACAGGCATAAGGAAAGGTTTGTCTAGTTCACGCACAGGGGTTGGAATGAATGCATCCACTTCCTTTAACAGTTCGCTGATAGCATCGGCTCCAATTTCTGGACTTTTACCTTCTAAAGCACATAATGCTGAACCTAAGATAAAAACAGTATGTTTTATTTTAACAAATATTACCTTTTGCCTAATAGTGAGTCATCATCACTAAGTGCAGTCTACAAACTGAAGTTGGATGGACAAATGGGAATGGTGAATATTTCTCAATTCCTTTGCCATTCTTTTAACTTTGGTGTAACTGTAGTGAAAATAAAGTGTATACATAATAAGACAATACTAAATAAACTACAAACGAAAGGGCTGCAGAACACAGTTGTTACTTTTTGTTATACTGTACAATTTTATAATTTAATTTTATGCAGATCTTGACATTCAAACCACAGTATTTTATGCAAACCTTTGACAACAGGTATTTTATCTCCATCATATCCCATTTCAGTCATAAGTTCACGAATTTCCATCTCCACCAGTTCAACCATTTCTTCATCGGCAGCATCAACCTTGTTAATAAAGACTACAACATGCTGGATACCAATCTGTTTAGCAAGTAACAAATGCTCCCGAGTCTGTGGCATTACACCATCAGTAGCTGCCACAACAAGTATGGCACCATCCATTTGTGCTGTTCCCGTGATCATATTCTAAAAAGTAAAAATAGACAAAAATGCTAAAAATGTCTTGTAGACAAGATCCTACTAAATAGCATGCAGATGATTTCATACTTAGTATTACAGAATCTCTTGCAATAAAAAAATTTGATTATATATGTATCGTATACCTTAATGTAATCAGCATGTCCAGGACAGTCAGTATGACCATAATGCCTTTGCTCTGTCTGATACTCAACATGGGCAACATTGATGGTGATACCACGAGCTTTCTCTTCAGGGGCATTATCAATATCTGTGTATCCCTTTTTTTGTGCCAGATTAAGATCAGACAATACTAAAAATTATAACCAAATACTTTACATACTTTAGATAGATTTCTTAAAGCAAAAATGATGATGTACTACTAAGTTTTTACAAAATAAAAAAATATTGTACTAATTTTTAATTTCATTAAAAGTACACACTACAACTAACCTTTAGTTATTGCGGCAGTAAGAGTTGTTTTACCATGATCTACATGGCCAATAGTGCCCACATTACAGTGAGGTTTTGTTCTCTCAAAGACAACTTTTTCTGCATAATTTCTTCGGAGTACTAAGCTAAGTGGCGTCAAAACCGGTAAGCCAGATGTGTTCAGTAGATGAGAATACTGATTATTTTTAAGTACCAATTTTAAGGCTAAAAATAGTAATAAGAAAAGTAATACATGTTAACTGGCACTTTAAGAAATATACCTTGTATAGAACATAAAAAAAAGAAATCAATGAATCATATGGTAGTAAAGGTTTTACAAACAAAGACACAGATAAAGTTAATAGGAGTAAAAATTCCTTATAAGGACTTTCCCATCTTTATCCATAAAAATGTATGTTAGTAATTCTTTTCACATCTCTGCCCTTAAAAACTATCACAAACCAATTTGTTTACTTCAAAAAAATATTGAATTCATTGTCTAAATCATGACACTTTTTTGTTATCATTGGGAAATCTTTTAAAAATCCCGTGATTTTCAAAACCCCCACGGTGGTTATCGTCAGTGTATCGTGGTGGGCCTTGGGATCAACGTATTTTATTTGCCATCAAATAAATCTCATTAATTTAAACCTCAAGATTCATTTAAGCTATAAGAGAAGCTAATTTTTTTTTTTGGATATTGATATTCTTTGTGAAAAAGAAGATAATCAGCGGCAAAGGGCCGGGAGAAGCTAATTTTGCTAAAACGTTTAATGTTTCTTCAAATTGAAAACATTTGAATCTATTTTTTTCCTAACAACTCACATGTGTAGAAATTATAGATCTCAAGGATTTCCAATATTTAGGAAGAAAAATACAAATATATAATCAGTAGCAGAAGAGGCAGCAGTAGTAAAACAATACCTGGGTTAACCAAACTTTTAGCAAATGATATTGTCGCCATTATATTTAAACGGCTTCAGTTTGAGCCTTAATTATAGCACGCGGTAAACTTCAATATAATAGATATTATATAATAAAATATAGTTTAGGAACACATTGAATTATATTTCTCATGCGCCGTGTGGTTCACAGATAATACGGTTCTTTTATAAAGTTAATAATATGAATAGATCGATAGACTCAGCACGTCAATGTTGCGATGTAACAAAATCGTAATATATATTTCATGAACGTGAATTTTATAAGTAATTGTTACAAAAGAATTAACTTTTTTAATCCACAATGGATTAGGATTTGACTTCAATTTCGTATGATGATAATAAACCTTGCGCTAGTAAAACTACATAACATGTGATTCCGTAATGGGAGTAGTGATTCATCTACTACAAAGCGTACAACTGTTAAAATTGTTACGAATAATAGATGAATGTTTTGTAATACTTTGCTCGTGCCCATCTTTTACACAATATACACACACATATTAAATTATACACATCGAGTTAAAAAACTTTAAATTAATTTGAAATAGAAATATGTATTTTGCTTAAAATAAAAAGTAAATTGTGAAAGAGTCAAACTGATTATTTTATTTGTACAGTTTTGGGTAATTGTCAAAAAACTTAAATATATAAAATCTTTAATTATTATATTTTTAATACTTTTATCGATAATAACTTTATGGCCGTTAGAGGAAGTGCGCAGTTTATTTTATCTGGCTGGTCACCGGCTAGATCTACAGGTCGCCATATTGGTGGCAGACTAGGGAATTACGATTTCTAATTGCAATCGTCGTCATCGACGAAAGGGAGTGGTAATACTCCCTTTTTGTGTTGGAATATTTGTGTTGAGTATTTACCGCTGGGTAAATTGGATAAATTGAGGAAATCTTTTTTCTCTTTGTTTTGTATTATAAACATGGCTTTCTAAAATGTCGGCTCTGAACGTAAAATTGTCGTCTCCTTGCGGAGTATCCCGCCCATATATATTCGTGGATGTTGGAGGAATCCAGAATGGACAAAAAATCGTTGAACAGATTGTCTCAAAATCAAGCGAGAGCTCCGGCTGTCGATTGTAAAAAAAGCACAGGTGAGTACTTGAAGGTCACGCGAATTCTGTGTTGTGTTTTTTTTTTGCTTTGTTCTTTTTAGATAAACTGTTAAATAGACTGAATATGGAGATACATCGTTTACATTTGAAATCATTATGTAGAATTGACACACAAACCTTGGCCAAGAAATAAGAAACGTGAAGGATCTGGTGCCGCTCCCAGAAATGAACCGATCCGTCGAAATGTACCACCGCAAAGAGGTAGGGGTCAAATTGACAAAAGATCCCGAGCTCGTGGACCGAATTTTATTGTGGGTGGAACGCAGAACTCCGGGTAAAGTCTAATTTTATGATTAATTGTTATTTATCGATTTTAAATTCTTGCTAAGATACGTGTGTTTCGATAATTAATAATGATATAGTAGAAAAATATTGTGTTTATAGGGTAGGGGATGACGATGAGCCTGAAGTAGGTTCAGTGTATATGCCTGGAAGCAAAAAGCAAAATTTTAATCATTTGCTAAACTTCATGTATCCAAGACGTGGTGGCGTTGACCGTCGAAGTCAGGCTCCGCGGCGACATGTTCAAAACTGGGCACATAAACATCAACATGATCTCTATCTTCGTGCTTAGTAAGAATTTCTCCACTATTATTTAATTTAAAATTATTTATAAAGTAAGGCAAGTAGTGTCTATTAGTGATAGTAAACGCTGCTAATTACAATGTGCCAGTTGAATATTGAATTTTACAACACCTCATTGCATTTATTGTAACATAAATACGTAATATTATAACGTTAACTATAGTACTTTTGTCAGTTACATTATTCTTTGTTACATAAAAGCAGTTAAAAGTGATAAGTGTCTCTCTGTTAGGTTCTTTGTGGATTCTCATTGTTTTTAGTGTCTTTTAAAATCTATTGACATTTGAATGTATAATGGCCAATTGAATATTTTTATTATTTTTAAAATGAATTAGAAAAATCTGTGGAGTTCAAACAACTTCCATTTAGTATTAAGGTACAAAAATAATTAATAACATAAAATTTATTTGAAATTCCAGTTGTCAGTTTGTGGTTAAAGAAGATGGAGATAACAAGATGAATGTAATGGATCCAGATGAGCCAATTAAATGGGAGCAGGTCGAAGAAGTAGTAAGCTCATCTTTATTAGATTATTATTAAAAATTATGCTTGTTTATACAGTTCACAAGTGCAGTTCGTTTTCAGATTTTTAACAGATGATGTGGGCAATTATTTGCATTTAAATGCTAATTTGAAAATTTTTAATTGGTATACACAAATATTTATAGAAATAGTGCTAATAATATCAATCCTATAAATTTAATTAATAGTTTTAGATTAGTAACAAATATTCTTGAGATGTATAATTTTGTATTATTACACATAATGAATATATTGAAACACATTTTTACCACATCCATGTACTGGTTAAGTATGAACCATAATAATAGTTACTAATTGTGTTTATAGGTGGTGCGGAGTACAGGATGTTCAGAATGTCCTATATGCCTTGGCAACCCAGTGGCAGGCCTAGTTGGTCACTGTGGTCATGTGTATTGTTGGGCCTGTGTTCTGCATTATGTTGCAGCTCATGATAAACAAAATCCACCTTGTCCTGTTTGTGCAGCACCATTACAAGTAAATGAAATGAAACCTGCTTATATTATACAATGGGAATCTCCAACTGAAGAGGTATTTATTTTATATAAATGGTATATTTTATATTTGGTATAATGGTTTAATTTATTAGGTTTAATTGTAATTATTCAATAATTATTTTTTTCATATTTCGTGTTTATTTTATATTGATATCCACTCATTCTCCTATGAGAGAAGATTAAGAGTAACACCGGGCTTGAGGGAGCAGAGCACGGAAGGTGCTAGCCTAAGCCTCTTATTAGTAGCTAAGCTCGTTGGCTCCCTTGGGAACCTCAGCCCAAACTGCTACTTTTATTCACAACAGGACATGGCATATTTTGATATCAGCAGTTCATTATTTATTAATCGGATATTTAATATAATCTATTTTTAAATGGTTTGTTATTAGTATTTTAATTTGTGGAACCTATAGTTTTATTTGGCAATGAACAATTACTATTAAAATAAAACAAAAAATAATTAAGTACTTTGTGTTTTAAAAACTTTGAGAGAAATTAAAAGTTTCCATTTCTTTAGGTAACAATGCGTCTTGTTCGACGTCTTAGAGGAACTACCACAGTAGAGGTTGCTCCTCCCCGTGGACAAATTTCACATAACATGTCTACACCAATACTGCCCCTCGAAAATCTTAGCAGTGCACCTTTTACAAAATATTTCACTGCTACTAAAGATCAGGTATGTTATAACCATTAATTTCATATTAGGACAAATTAACGCAGTTAAATATTAATATTTTTTAATACAGTGTTTTTTTTTAGCTTCTGAATCTGCCCATTTAATAATTTTTAATTTATTATAGGTTTTTAAAATATTAGAAAAACAACGAGAGGAAATTCAAAATCAAATATTAGCTGAAATAGACACATCCGAAATTGTTTATTTGGAGAAAGCATTGGATTTATTGAAATTAAAAGAAGAAAAACTTAAAGGACAAATTGAAAAACCTAAATGTTCAGAAACAATTGAAGATATTATTCCAACAGTAATTGAGAAACAAGATGTCTATGATAAAAAAATGGATTGGTTTGATGTAAATGAAGAAGGTGCAGCATGCATCGAAGTCATCACTGAGAATATTGCATCTTTAGAATTAGATGCCTTAGAATCCAATTTGAATTCAGAAGTAACAAATTATTTACAAGATGAATTAAATGATAATAATCAAGTTGAAGAGTTCCCATTGATTGAGTGTGTGCCCCCAGGAGGAGAACAAGTTGATAATGTTAATAAAATTACTGATATTGACAAAGAGAACCAGACAAAATACTTTTATTTCTATCAAGGTACACTTTAATTATTTGTAATTAAATAAATCATACTATTATTAACAATTATTAATTATTTATTCTTTTTAGCTGACGATGGACAACAAATATTTCTTAATAGTCTTAACATACGGATCCTTAACGCATCATGGGGAGGCCTCGTTGCTGCACCACCAGTTATCCGGGGTCGAGTATTGCACCGCGAAACAATGTCGCTTGGAGATCAGGTACAAATATGACACTGACATGAATAATCTAATTATAAAATATGGATATCAAGAGGCAATACATGTATATAATTTTTTTTTACTTTGATCCTATCAAATAATCCTTTGTTTCGTGCTAAATACCAACAGAATAAAAAAATGTTTTATATGATTATTTGGTTATTCAATATATTAATGTTAGGTAATAAATATAACACAAAGTTTTTGTACCTTCAGACCAGAAAACACATGCCATACACTGCTCATCTACCAGTCTACTGCTCCTTTGATATTGTGGAATTGGAATTGCAACCCCCATATGTAACTACAGAAGCACTACAAACATTTTCAGGTAATTTTCATACTGTAATTATGTAAGTATGAATTGTAGTTTTTATAATTGCCTGTTATCTATGTAATAACATTATTTAATCCTGTGCACTGGAGAGGTTAATCTTGCTCATCACATTGTTTTGGTGCCCAATGCACCATGGATGCTGTTGTAATGCGATTATTAAATAACGGTAACCTACATTTAAATAGATGACTTAAAGCGGCGGGCGAGAGTTCGGGCAAATTTAGAACGCAGGGAAAGGCGCCGGGAGCTACAGTGTCGTCGTGCGTTGGAGGGTCCACCCCGTCCAGACTTCACTTCAGAAGAACAATTCCCTAGTGCTTCAACATCTTTTGGCAGTCCTCCAGTTATGGAAGCAGCACCATTTTCATCTGTAGAACTTAGTGCATCACCATCTATTAATGTTGGAGTATTGGAAGACACAAGTCCAAAACCAAGCTCATCAACGTCCGGATTGTCATTTGCGAAGGTAATTATAATATGTACTTATGCATTTTCTAGGTTTTAAAAAAATATGTTTAGTAATAATGAATAATATCCAAATACAAATGTTGACATAAATTCTAGTATAGTCTAAAGTAATTTCTTAATAATATTTAATCAATAGATGGCGAGTACAAGTGGCACGTGGCGCGTTCGTAAAACTGCTCCACCGACTCCACCACCAGCAGACATAGAAGAGGGCTTGGTACCAAGGACTCTAGTACTTAGTGATGCTATCGAAGCTGCTTTACATGCTGCACCGTTACCTTCTCCTTCCAATAAGAAAAACAAGAAGCCCAAACCTAAAGTATTGTTTGCCACTGGCATGCAACGCAGTGGTTGATTCAAAAAACGAGTATATAATCTGTTACAATAACTTACACACTTTTTTTTTCTTTGTGTTATAGAGATGTTATTAAAGTTGAACAATTATTGTAATACGTTTTTATTTTGATTTGTTCGGTAATTACATTAAATAAAAATACAGAAGATATTTAAATTTTTTCAGTACTTTGACACAACTAAAAAAGAATTATGACTAATTTGTGTACGTAAATAAAAGAATATTATATTAAGATTTTGTTACTTTCGTTTGTATATGTATTTAAACCAATAGATTCCGCTTTTAGAGATACTAGTTAGAAGACATCCCTGGTGATGGTTTTAGATTGTTACTACTGTATGTTTCAACAAGTTTGTGTATCCATTATTGGATGATTGTAACACTGAACTGTTTTAACGAGTTATTGTATCCTGATATTAAAACGAATATATAAGAAGTATATAAGGCTTTTAATTCTTTAAATCGTTTTTCATACAAGATATTTTTGTCAATATTTACAACTGTTAAGAATATTAAGCATAGAACGATAATAACATCTCAACGGATTAGAGGGTACTCTCTTCTGCTCGCGTTGGTGGTTCGTACGAATTGCTGGTCATCTTGGTGCTCGCAGCTGGATAACAAGCGAGGCTCTGGTGACCGAGCATTGCCGATATAACCATACACCCGAGTAATCGGAAGGGGCTGCTATGCCGATGATTGTGGGGGTAAACTATTCTATCAGTCTATCAGTGGTCACGACTCCCGGCCATGTGTCGACGAAGAAGAAAACTATTAAATCTTGTAATGAGGGCCGCGTTTAGGAAAACTTAGCATCGAGCGCTGCATGGCCAGATAGTACGACGATCTGTTCAAGGCAGCTGGTAGCAACTGGATACGCATAACCGAAGATTGGGTTAAGTGGCATTCCTTGGGAGAGGCATAGCAGCTTCTATGACTCAATACCGCATTCGCCAAACTGCATTTTTTTTTTGAATGGCCTTATCGCTGGCAGAAGAAGTGGCGGAAGAAACTCCTGCAACGCTCCTATCTCTCATGATAATCGGGGCCCCGCGGCCCCAGAAATGTGTCAGTCTCCCTCGCCGGCGAGGTCGACTTGTCTGCCCAAACTGCACTTCGGCACTCACTTATATAGGTTGGAAGGATTATTAAAATATTAATTATTTTGTTGCAACTATAGTTTAACAAGTTATGATTTTTTTTAAAAAAAAAGAGACGTTGATGTGGTAATAGTTGATAAGTACAATATAATTTCAATATTGCAAACTGGCAATAAAATATGATGGCTTTTATTTGTGTGACACTTTTAAATTGTCAAACCTGTCAAGTATTTCTGAAGTTCCATGTTTATTCACTTGCCATGAGCATAATTTTTATTTTAAATTAACATAAAAGACTGTGTTTTGACGCAGTAATCCGAGTGGATTTTTATGTATGGCATATTGAATTTCAATATGATTTCATTAAAAGGGGAATACATTTTTGAGCCATTTAAGGTTACCGAAGTAAGCTTTCGAGGGTCTGACTGTCCTCGACCACGCAGTGGTCATAGAATAGTTTGTGATGATATAAATATATATTGTTTTGGAGGCTACAACCCCGTTTTACCACATAATAGCATCCAGAGAGTAGATTCGACATGGAGTCCACAAAGACCTTTATTTAAAGAATTATGGAGTTATTGTATTGCTACCAGAAAATGGAAGCAACATAGAGTTGTTGAAAATATGCCCGAAGAGCTTGCATCAAACGCTATGTGTATGAACGGACGGTTTTTAATGGTACGTTTTTTTTTTTTAAAAGAGCGCAATTATTCTCATTATTTAGTAATAAGTTACATAAACTTTGCAGATATTTGGTGGTACTGGTGCTCCATTTGGAAATAAATGTAGTAATGATGTCATTACATGGAAAACAAATCCAGGTGATGCAAAATTAGAAATACTTGATGTAACTGGAACTCGGCCGCCTGGTCAATATGGACAATCTATATTATGTTATAATGGTTGCTTTTACACTATTGGAGGTACTAATGGATTTGCCTACAACTGTGATATTTATAGGTTTGTAATTATAATTACATTATTTTCATTGATTTCTTTCAATTTGCATTTTAGAGAACTAAAGTAATATTAAGTTAATCATATAATGAGGGTAAAATTTATTATTTTTTTATTAAGAATAATAGGTACTATTGCAGATTGTTCTATAAAACAAATATTTTATCAAAACATCATACACAAATTTATTTACCCATTACAATAATAAAATTGTTATGTGTTTTAACTATTTGAACTTTTTTGAATACAGGTTAGATTTGCGCACATTGATTTGGGAGCCTGTTTTTGTTGGAATTGGCCAAGAAGGTGAACCAATAGGAAGATATCGACATGAAATAGCCTGTGTTGGTAACAAGCTCTATATAATTGGTGGTGGTACAGGAGAGTGGGCATTTGAACTAATGGAAATACCTGTTTATGATCTTGATACAAACACATGGACAGTACTTTCTCCTAAAGCTGATGATACTATCAAAAATACCTTAACACCTTTACCAAGAAAATGTCATAGTGCTGTACAAATTGAGACACAAACTGGTGTACAAGTGTTTGTAGTGGGTGGTTCAGATGGACAATCGGTGTTTGATGATGTTTGGAGGTTGAATGTTTCTGACATGCAATGGAACTTGATGCAGAAAACTGTTTTGCCACATCCACTCTATTTTCATTCTTCTACTGTTACCTCATATGGATGTATGTACATTTTTGGTGGCATTGAACCGAAAGATGAGGCTACTAGTAGAAATAATAAATTGTACAAAGTGTGGATTTGTATACCAAAACTAAGTGAAATCTGTTGGGATGCCATGCTTAGTTTTTATCCTAATATGGATGATTTCGATAAAAAAACACTGCTCAATGTTGGGATTCCCATTGATTTTGTGGATAGATTAAATTTACAGTGAACTTTAAATAAGGAAGAATGTGAATTGTGTGAATATCCTGTGTAATTTATAATTTTCTTTTGTACATAGCTTATTGGACATGTTTAATTATGTTTGAATTATAGAATAATCATACATAGGTAAAGACAAAACTCAACATTTAATTTAACATTATGACTTTAATGTTGTAAATAATTACTTTAAAATTTGAAACATGTATGGTACTTGATCTTCAATAAAATATTACTTATATTTATTGCCTATGAAATGAAACCCTGGAATATAGTTACTCAAGGTTACAGTGATATTAAACCATTATTATTTTAAAGACAAAATCGCTTATCTTAAAATTGTTTCAATTAAATGCTTAAAAACTTTTTTTACTGAACAGCTCAGATTGTAGAGGTTGTGTGCTCTATAAGTCGTCTAAAAGGGGTGGATATCAATACCCACTGAGTTTTAGCTTCTTGTAAGAGAATATGACTAGGAAATCGACGTATTCTTAGAATTATAGAGAATTGGAGTTAATATATAGTTATTTACTACATTTAAATGTGTATGTATATATATTTATCTTTATCGTCGTGAATGCAGCAATACGTTGCGCTTTTTCGCGTAAGATTAAATGGTACGTCATGGTATCTCAGAAGTTTTAATTAACGTAGCCGAACATTAACGTCGAATTAT
Organism: Parides photinus; assembly: GCA_018247975.1. Classification (NCBI taxonomy): domain Eukaryota; kingdom Metazoa; phylum Arthropoda; class Insecta; order Lepidoptera; family Papilionidae; genus Parides; species Parides photinus. The sequence goes on along the minus strand of DWHU01000623.1, from coordinate 4,917 downwards.
TGTAAGATTGAAAATGATAAGTTATTTTTCATGCACACATTGGTCCCTCATTATGCGCAAAAATAGCCAACAAAAACGTTTAAAATTTTCTGCGCAGGTAATTAGGTTGTCAGAGACTACTGCTCTAGTAGGTTGACAGTCTGATCACCTCAATGTTATTATGATGGTATATTTTGAACACAAGGGAGTCGAGTTTTTAAAAAAACTGGAGTACTAACCTAACTTCGCGACTTGTGACCCTACAATCGAACCATTATATTTATTGTTGTACACGTACTTATTTACCTAATTATGCACTTAGAGAAACGCACCAAAAAAAAGAAAACCTTGTCTACTTATATGATTGAATTTTTAATGTTTTGTATGTCCTTTGGTTTTAAAGATATTTTTTTTGTTTTGATGACACTTAAAATTTTTATTAACGCGCTTATTCCTTAAAAAAATATTCTTTTTTTTAATGTTGTCGAATTACGGGCTATTCTTTTAGATTCATAATCTAAAAAAAAAAAAAATCCTCATAGATTTTATATACGCTTAAAGCGTTTTCAGTATTGTTCGGTTCACAAGATATTGCAGAGTGTATAAATGGGTGCAATAATGCCGGACAATTCAGTTTCCAAGGGCGAGCGGTTGACGGCGATCGCAACAAGTGCTACACGCGTCGGCGTAGAGCGCGTAGGGCGCGCGTCCCGCCGACTGTGGTTTCGCGCCAATTCGCGGCCGCAGTGGTGGGACACACGCCTCGCGAGCGGGACACCGGGCTCGCTCCAACATCTAACTACCATTACGATCTAAAACAAGATAAACCACCAAACACATCTTTAATAATGGGATCAACATTCGAATATAAATTTGAACACTAAAAGAATTCGAACTAGTCTAAAAATGTGGTTTTCCAAAAAGTTTTATCGAAAAAACTTTATACTAATCTATCGTAACTAATGTGTAAATGGTGATTTTTAAATTGCATTTGTATAATGTGTTTCCAATATAAACTTTATTTTGGTGACGATCTATGAAACTATGGTTGCGACAACTGAAGAAACGTTCACGGACTCTTCGACTGCGGCAGCGGCGCCACACCGCTCGCCAACGCCGGAGCTGCACGCTACTTATACATCCTTAGAAATTCTGGTCGCGCTGGTGGCGGTAATTGGCAACGCTATGGTGATACATGTTTTCCGTCGCGATCGAAGACTGCGACGTCGTACTAATTATTACATAGTGTCCCTCGCAGTGGCAGATTTTTTAGTTGGTCTCCTGGGGATACCTTTCGCGATTTTGGCGTCAGTGGGGATACCGAGGAACCTTCACGCCTGCCTTTTCACAGTGTCCTTACTGGTGATGCTTTGCACAATAAGCATCTTTTGCTTAGTGGCAGTGTCAGTGGACCGATATTGGGCTATCTTGTACCCCATGTGCTACTCCAGAAATGTGCGCACCAGGACTGCTATATGTAAGTATTAACTGAACCTTGACGTCACTGTAATAAATATTAACGCCGTCAATAATTATTTTTATGTCTTAAGTAATTTAAATGGCCGTAACATTGTGGGAGGGTTATTGATATACATTTTATCAGAGGTCATATAGTGTCGTTTTTATTGATATCATTATTTGAATACAATAGTCATCCGTTACTAACATGGTGGCTTATGATTTCGTTTTATTGTTTTGTCGGTTTATTTTAATCTTTGTAAACCATGTTAAATTATTTTAGAGCTTGTAGTTTTCCCATGCAAATAATGGGCTGAGATTATTCCAATTATTCAAATGTCCAAGAAAATTAGAAAGAAAAAAAATTTTTTACGTGTCTTAAAAATATCCTTTGAAATAATTTTTTTTTCGATATTATATTTTATGGTAGTGCCAGGAAGATTAAGAAAGATCTTCGGTCTACGGAAGGTCATTTGACCGCGATCGTAACCACTAAATGCGTATAACACAGGACCGATTTGTGTGATTTTTGTGGAGGTCCTTGTTCGGAGCAAGCTTATTGACTGATGATTAGAAAAGTCATCGCTTTTCTGTGGTGTAACAATAACAGTTCAGATATATTATTATAAAAATTGCAGGACATATAAAATGCCACCTTCAAAATTTTATACTCTAAATAGCTATTTAAAATTAATGAAACTATCTAAAATAAAAGTTTTAACATCCACAATGTTACCCACTTTACGTACGTATTTTGAAATTATCGCCAGGAAACGTGTTCATACTTTCAAATGCTTTATTACTATCCAAAGATGTACATCTTTATTGTTTAGTTAGTCATTCATAAAACAAACATTATGACACGTAAGTTGGCTGGTAAGTTCAATAAAAACGTTTCCTTATAATTTGCTTTACTTATTTTCTGACGTCTAGTATATACGAACTGTTAATACAATTTCTGCTTTAAATCCTGACAGACACGTAATAAAACAAGTTATATGAAAAATTCATAACATTCGTGTTATTTTACTATTGTGCGTATATCGGCTATGCGATACGGTACACTATTTCAAGTATTATATAAAAGGATAATAGTATGTTCCTGATAACACAATCGTATTTTATCGGAATGATATACTATATTTAATAATGAGGACCCGATATATTTGAACAAGCTTCCAACCAAATTTCTCCTTCATACAAAATTTTAATCCAATGTCAATTAAAACGATGAGGAATTACTGATGAAAAAAGTACTAAGTTCTCATTAAATGTTCTTAAAAAAATAAATAACGGTACAATACCAATAGCATTCGGTACGTGGGAGTTCACAAGGTTATAGCAACATTTATTACATGTCCACAAGCATTTGCTCCCTTCATTATAAGAGACGTCCCCGATGATAGCATTTGCGGTGTTTCAATGCTGTCCGTGTTAAATTGCTTTCAATGTAATTGTTTCGATCCGACGTTGAACAAATAAAGAGAAACTATGCAAAAAAATATATCGCAAACATTCTACAAAAAGCAACATATTTGAAATGAAGTTGCGAGTAATATTTATTTCTTGGTCTAATTTTTGTAGAGATATACCAATTTATAAGAAAATGGCGCTAGTTAAGATGGTACACACTTGGGTGTGGTTATCTTAGTAATTACACTAGATATAGCGTCCTTCAAACATGAACATATTAATAGCATATATACAACTAAAGATGCTATAGCAGGCAAAAAATTGAAAGTAGCATTCTACTTTATTTGATAAAAATCTCTTTAAGGACCTAATTTATTTCGCAGCTCTACATTTATGCATTTCTGATATATTTATCATAAAAACATGCATATAATCTATTTAAAATTTGTATTGTAGTTATATGTTTACATTATAAGTGTAATATTTAACAACAATTGAGCTTAGATTTAACTATTGCTCTCATACATTTATTATCGCTTATTTTCAAGAAGAAGTTTCGTCTTAAACGTTTTAAAGACTGTTTTAATTTTGTTTAATATCTTTCCGATTACAAAGTATTGACCTTGTTAAGATTATTTGTGGTCGATGAGACATGTAAACATGTAACTGTTTATAATATGGCGCGTTTATAAATATCAAACAACGCATCGGCGGTTTTCTTTTGCGGTGACTGGAGTCTGATTGATCTTGTTTTATGATTTATAAAAATTTCTTCACATTCCATCCATATAAATAACTGCGCTACAACTACTTTTAATATCTCTAATATCTAACCTAATCTCTAATAATTTAAAACTAAATCAAATATGTTATTCAGAGAAAATGTGAAGTTCAACTATAGTTTACATAAGTTATTTCATTCTTCAAAAATCTTCTTAGTTTATGTTTTAATATTTTCGTATTATAATGTAACTGCAATAATATATTGAAATGTTTTGATTGTATATATAAAGTCTAATGTCTACATTAATGCCTTTATTACTTTACCGAAGAGGGTCTTACGTAGCTAGCTATAAAACTAACTTTAGTGTCGTAGACCTTCGTAGCAAATAGACGTTGAGGACGTTTACACTTATTCCGAAAGAATGGAAAGAAGTAAAACGAAAGCAGGTTTTCACAATTTTGTGATTTGAATTTACAAAATGTCATGTTTTCACAGTAGTATTTATTCAGTTTTTATTTTTTTTATTGGATGAAGCGATAAGACAAGAGAGAAACACTGACCTGACGATAATTGATACGGATATCTACTATAACGTGGCTTTAGTCAGGTTGTTATATATGTCTTCGTGAGACATGTCTCATTCCTGTAGTAATATTACTAGCTACAACGCTCATCAAATTGGAAAACGATAATGTATACAAACTACTACTGGTTAGTAAAAATAGGAGCAGCAGTCATACCTAGAGGATTCCTGCAAATAGAGACCTACACAATAAACTTGCAATTCTCAATCGAATGGTTATTTAGGATTGTAAAAATCATCTAATTTATAATCACTTGCTTAAAATTATTGTCAGCTTACATTCGTTGTTTTGTTGTAAGTATCATAATATCTAAAAATAGTATTATTTCGGTTCATTTTAATTTTAAGCAGAAAAAATTCTTCCGCTGCTCGTCGTCGCTTACTTCCCGTGAACGTGATCGTTATTGTGAACGAAAACTGAAAGCAAAATATTTTCATCTAATTCAGATTAGGGTTTAAAAAATAGGTTAATGTAAGTGTTAGGCAACGAAGGTTTATTATTTATTATATATTTGCTAACAGTTGTACGTTTCTATTAGTAGAATTGAGGAATTAATCGTAAAGCTATTATATATTTGAGAATACTTATAAGGAATAACGAATTTGAGTGCGTGTAACAGGTGAGATAGTGAACGGTATCTTTTTATTCTATGACGTCATACCTGGTATTTACTGTATACACAATATATACTTAGTCTGGCCATAAATACTGTTACTATTCAAAAAAAGAAAATATTACGTTTGAATTTGGAATCTGTCA
>DWHU01000622.1:0-17118 GCA_018247975.1 Parides photinus | reverse complement strand
TATAAACAGACATCAAAATCAGATATCTTTACAAATCTATAAGAGATTGTATACAGAAAATATACTTACAACAAAACTGCCTCATTTACGTCGATTAAGAAGAATTAAAACATAGTTAGGTAAAGAAAATTTCATAATGGAAATGTTTAGACTATCACAAGATTATAAAGATTTTTTATTAAAATGGTGCCTAAATTCTACCAAAAGGTAATCATTATATTTATTATATACCAGGTATTTGACTTTATATACCAGTGTAGAGATCCTTTAAGGTACTCAACAATTGTCATATACAAGATGATATTATTATAAAAGTTATATAACCTAATAATATAAAATGTCTTCAGTTTGTTTTCAGCTACTTTTTGTAATAATTCATAAAAGAGACAATTCGTTATCAATGTATTTGTTAAATAGACTAATAACGAAGTAATTTATGTGACAGTAACTAATGTGTGCAGAGAACGTAAAAAAAACATTCGCCTATTTGTTAACAGGCAAAAAAACTTAAAAAATAACAGAATCTGTTTTCATTGTAGAAAAGATCTTGTGTTTGCGCTAATTGGAACCTATCTGGAGGGTATTCAGCCAGATTCGTTTGTTGTTTGTAAAGTAACATATAAACCTTATCATATAAGTTGTAAGGTGTGTAATAACTTCATAGATTTTATTATGAACGCAGTTCTCTTCGAGAAATTGCCTTGTGGAGCAACATATATAATTCAGAAACATTGAGAAAAAGCAGTTGGACGGCATCTTAGTGAGCTCTTACAGGAACACTGTTGGTAATATATCATATTTTCTCAAGTTTTAATGATGTGTTTAATTCATAGTGCTGTTTTAATGCATTCCTGTGTCGGACACGACAGATCTTTTTTTTATTCCGCTTCCTCCACGATCTAATTAAGGTGTTTTTGATTGATCGAAGTGGTTCATTTATAAAATAGGGGACAAATTAATAGAGTAGAAACGCCGTTAATAATTTATCTATGGCATAAGTCATTACCGATAGTTAAATTGCAAATTCAAAAGCGTAATTATGTAAAAACATTTAATGTATTAAAGTAAAACACGAGCGACATACGTTAATTGTTTATTTTAAATAAATTAACGTGTGACGCCATGTTCTTTGCATTACAATTAGAGATTAATTATGAAATGACTACCATTATTTACTGTATTTCGTATCGAAGGGAATTTGCGTTCGTTAATTAACGAAACGTTGATTTCCTGTGTTTTAAAAGTAAACAATTCAACTATCACTTCTTGAACATTTTTATTTATATATTGAAATTGATTAGGGTGGATTATTTACAGCAGTGAACGAAAGTCTAAATAGATGACGACGAATGCTGGCGTTGTCTATAGAATTGTTATTGGTGTTTGAAGCACTGTTAAGTGATTAAGACTTCTCTGTTACCAGTAATTATAGGGTCGGGAGGTTCACATGGCTTGTCTTAATCGAGTTTACGACATTGTTGATTAAATAATTGCGGATAAACTTTAACTGTCGTTACTTTTTTATTAGGACAAAGAAACTTTGAACTCGCTTTTAATTGAGAAATGAGTATGTCCAAAGTGTTTGTTCAATATGAAACAAAACGCTGAAGATATAATAGTTTAACAATGGTAGGTCGCTCACCGCTGCCTTGTAGTCTCCTGTTATTAAGAAAAGGGCTAAGGTAAGCCCTATTTGTCGTTCCCTGTTTGTTCGTGGGGTTATAAGGTGGTAATGTGTTTGTCTTAGCTAGGAGGTGTTAAGGATGGTAACAACCCTTCATGGAATGGACTCAGGCATAGTGCAGGAGACAACGGTGTATACCGTAGAAGGACCCGAAGACCTCTGCCTCGCATTAAGGATGATCACTGAGAGAGTTTAGTTGGCACAAATCCCACTAATCTTATCTTCTCCTCAGTAGTTAGATATCTTTAGAAGCTTTCTCGCCGATAAAAAAAGGTCACTCACGCTATATGATGTAGCAGCAAATATTTGTATCACCAAATGTAGTAATATTCTTATGTGAAATATTAATGTTTCTATTATAAGATTATTTTAATACATATCTACTAGTATTCGCTCTATTCCATCTGTCATATATTAGCTAGAATATATTGGGTGAACTCCATTTACTTTCATAGATCTTATTGCCGCTACTTAAGAGTGAAGCCAATTGTTAACCCATATATTATTGTAGACGTAAAAAAAGTGATTTTTATATAAATTAGTAGTTTTATACGATTCAAACTACTTCCAAATCGGTATTTGTAAACGAGAGATCGGCGCCGACGCGGCGTCTTGTCTTCAATTACTATAATTACTGCGATAGCCTGGAGTGATCCATGTCAAAGCTCTCCGAGATATTGCAACAGTCTAGACCAGCGATTCTCAATCCTGACAAGTGTGTACGAGATAAACTTTATGACTTATTTGTACCTGTACCAATACACGCACTTCTCCTTGTCCTTTATCAAATACTTTCCATGTTAGTGTATAATTGTGACGCTAATTTGTAAAGAGTGTATTAGTCTATCGCAAGGTGAAAGGTTGAGAACCGGTCTTTAACAATTTCTACTAATATATTATTAGCTTCTAATACATTTAGATTTTTAATATTTCACAGAATACTTTAGACTCGTTATATATAGTGATTTCTTTGTTCACTGGAAGCGGAAGGATGACTGGATAATATTATATCAATGACATGAGATTTTATTTCGATGAGGTAAATTAAAGTTTTAGTTATTATTATTTGGAAAGGTAAATTATCATCCGCCTGATCTGTTATCATGGGGTTACTTAAGTAAATCTCGCCATGTCTGTAATGATCAGCCGATAGGAGTTAGACATAAACTTAGACATTGCAGCTTCCATCTAGGAGCAGAAGTGCAGCTATATTCTTCAACGTATTGGTAACCATTCTGCGGCCTCTTTACCTTCGCTGCTTCTTACAGTATTCATGAAACGGGATGTGGTAGAAAAAGTGTGGTGTGTGTGTGTAACAAGAAATATTTCCTCTTAGACCGAGATAGTTTTTCTGAAAATAAGATTTAATTTTTTTGTGTAATATAATAAGATTTATTCTACTCGGTCTACTGATCTAACAGAGATGTGGCTTCCGAACCGTAACATGCTTATGGTATCTATTTTTTTTAAAACTAACACAAAACCTCAAGAGAAGCCAATGAACTCTTATTATGTTTTAATTAACGAATAAATAGAGATAAGAATTATTTAAGGTTTTACACGATTTTAATTTATTGTGTTTTGCCAACAACTCAGATATTCTACAATGATATAAAAATATACCATTAAAAGAAAAATCATAGCAATGAAGTTAGGTTATATGAAATATTATTTTTGAAATTGTTAATGTAGCCACTATATTTGACTAAAAGACCTAATATTAATGTAATAAATATACATATAAATGGAATTAAATACAATCAATTGTAAAGAATAACAGAGTGTCCGTTAAGTGATGATGATGAATATTTTAAAGTACTTTCGATGATAATGTATTACCAATTTTAAAAATCACAGAAGTTTACTTTACATTTATATACCTTAATAAATTCAAAAATTTCTCAATAAGCGAAAACGGAGAAAGGATCTGAAGTTGCGATATAAGTGTAATAAAGACAGTTTAAGAGATATAAAAACAAGTGTTTACTTTCACAAAGAATCTTATCTAAGCAAGTAAACTTGGAGACAACTTCAATGAGACGCTAAATGGAGCACGCCCATAATAAGCAATGCTTTTTACGATCACACTGGTGATAGATACCATCAATCAGATTTTATCCTATTCGAAACACACAGCCTCGTACTCTTGGCCGCATACTTATGTTTGCGAGTGCAAATTAATATGCAAATTTGCATTAAACGATCACCATGTCAACACCTCACCTTATATAGAGCCTGTCACGGTACATTTTAAACAGCTTTTGAAGTGCTTACAATTTAAAAAAAAAGAGTCGTTTTGTAACGCCGTATCGGTGACTTGTGGCGGCAACTTTATCTGGAGCCTGGTGTTTCATGTCGCTGATAAAGAAAATATAAATTTCTCAAGTACTTTATCAGGAATTAATGTAGAGAGGGCTTAAATAACATGAAATCAACTTTAAATAGATTTATTGGGTTTAGTAGTGGCGGTGGAAAGTTACGAACTTTACTAAAACCTGCTACAATTGTAGAGGCATTTTTAGAAACGAATTCTTAAGCAAATAAATACTTAAACTCAACATATCTAGCAAACGGCGGAGAGGAAGAGTGAAGTTGCGGTATCTAAGATTCATAAACCGTTTTTGGTCAGTTCAATATTGAGCGAAGTGGAAGAAGAGAAGTAGGAAATCAAAGTCCTAAGATGAAAGTAATGATAAATAAGAAGAAAAAAGGAAGAATATTGATGATAAATTACCGTCTCCTCACGCCAACGTTTAAGACAAGATTGTTTCTACTGTATAACTTTGATGTATAATCGTTATTGTTGCCAATTTTAACGGCGCTATAGACCAAAGGGATGTTAAACCGACTTGATAAATCAACGGTAAACTGCTAATCTTTTTAAATGTCTTCAGTATGCCAACAAAGATATTTAGTTCCTCCTTCTTGATAAGAATATGAATGGGGCGTTAGTGCTCCCGTACAAATACAACACGGATATATTCAAGTCACGAGTTAATGACTGTTACTGAATTATTGCAACAAGTCCAGATATTTATTTCAAATAAGCGAAAATCTTGTATGATATATTTGTATTAAAAATAACGCCGTAATAAAATCTTCCTTACAATTTATAAAACCAACATTCCCCTTCCTCATGATGAAATGTACTCACAATAAAATTTTTTAATAGTCAGAAAACGACAATGCGGTTATGGTGGCAGTTTTATAATATCAGAATGGTTACCAGCCGATGGGTTAAACACTACAAAATGTGGCTAGACAGTCAAAGACTGACAGAGCCAGTATGTAATTTTATTAAAAAATACAAATTTATATGTAAGAAGCAGTCAGTTTTCGAATTTATGATAGTCAGATCTTATGTCCGAAACAACGTGCTACTTAATGTTGTAACAATGCTAAGACATATCATAATTTAAACTGCACTGCCTCGGCGGATCGGTTGGATAAAATAATTAGCTTCGATCAAGATAACGCCGAAAAAAAAATATGAAAAGACATTACCGTTACAAAAGGCGGCGTTTAATATATTAATTTTGAAATTATTTCTTAAATATGCACACGGGTACGTTTGCTCCGCTCATAAATATGTAGACGGTTTAATGTGCGACTGAAAAGTTCTTGTTGTTATCTCTCTTCATCTTTAATACATATTTTTAATAACGGTCAACGGTCTTCAAATTATTCATTTTCTTACTTACCATATATATTAAGAATGAGTTTTAAAGACGGTGGTAAAAGACTGATTCTTACCACCACCACCACCGCATCAGATATTTCGACTAATGACATATTTTTTGATGGGTATATTAAATGAAATTACTCTGGATTAATACATTACGATTTTGCTCGTCGTCTTAAGATATATGTTAAGTGTCGCTACTGTAGTAATTTAACTAATTACTCCTTTTAAACTAGAATAGGGTATTGTTTGAACACAGTTTGGCGATAGAAGAAGCTTCAGTGCCAACTACAATACACCGCTGTTATCAATGAACAATATAGAATAAATATTTTCTGTTTTAATGAATAGTGGCCCTAACGAAGTAAAACTGTACGTCAAAATACAGAGGTACAGCATGTAACCGCAGCAAGCCTTAAGTGCGCATTCATTTCCCGCGAACTGGAAATCCTGACCTCAACGAGTGAATCATTCGACCCGATACCGAGAGCCTCCGATAACCACGTACAGTACCAACTTGTACAATTTAAAAAAAATATCAAGAAATATACAAAAAATATTATTAAATACATCTATGAAAATGAAAATAAAGGAATAGGAACAAACTTGACATACCTAAATGTTGGTTCCGTAAAATAAGTAACTCTTTTGCAGGCCGCTGTATACGTATGTACAATACAATCCCTGGTAATATACTAGATATGTCCCTATAGGAAATTTAATAACTTCATTAAATGCAATTTGTGTAGTAAAGCTTACTACAGCATTAAATACTTTTATCATGACAAGGCTGTTTAGCGGTGGTATGAATTGTTCAAGAAGATAAAGAATGATATGTAAGAAACAAAAATTATTAGATTTATAAGTTTATATTGAAAAAAGCCGGACTAAGTTTTCAATGTGTTCTTCTTAGTCTCCTTGCCTTTTGGAACACTCTTATAATTAAGTTAAATTTAATGACTTTAACGGATTTACTGTATAATTTTGATTTTTGATTTTAAGTATGTGATTAGTACATAATTCAGATTTACGATAAAAAAGTATAACAAACTGCTTCCAACAGCAACATTGCTGTTAATTGTACCTTGGTTTACATCTCTTAAAGTTTTTCGTTTCGATTTTTAAGTTTCAACATTTACAAATCTTAAAGCAATATCTGCCTGTCAAAACCAAGTCATAACAGAACATATGTAACTTACAATGCACATACCTTAAAACATAATATGTAGGTATATACAAACGTAAATACTTACATATATGTGTACAGGTTTTAAAAAATACACTATCATTGTTACTGTTTCTTTTTGGTGACTAATAAATAGTTTTAAATATATTCTAATTAACTAAATACATATTAATGTTTTAATCGAGAATTAAAAGCAAAACAAAAAAGTGTTTTCGAAGAGTCACAGTCAACTTACTGCATTTTCATTTTAAAGTTGCAATAGCATGATTATATCATTCACCCATTTTAATTGATTAATACAAATTTCCGCTTCAGGTTGCAGTTATTCCAGAATAATGTAGGATTGCATATGGATCATGTGATTTTTATTGTGACGATCATATTATTCTCTTGACATTTATTGTAATTCATGACAAATTGTAAATTGATAATATGAAATAAACTAATCTAATCTAATCTATTGAAGCCGTGATAGCTTAGTGGTGTTGGACCTCGGCCTCCGATTCGGAGGTAGCAGGATCGAATCCGGCGCGCACCGATGACTTTTCTGAGTTATGTGCGCTTTAAGACATTAAATATCACTGGCTTTATCCGCCAACCCGCACTTGGCCAGCGTGGTGGATTATGGCCAAAACTCTCTTCATTAAGAGAGAAGGCCCCGTGTCTCAACAGTGGGTTGTAAAAAAAAATATTCTTTGCTATTTGAATGATGTAAAAAAAAAATCCACTTCTGTTCATTATCGAAAACGATTTTGATCTACTGTAATTAGTATTTTTTTTAATTATCATTTGAAATATTGACGGACTTTTGGTCCAGCTTGTATTTTTATTATACTTACTTTGATCGTTGGGTGAGAGCAAGTCCGCAGCGTCGGCGGCGGCGCAGCGCGCTCGCCGGCGCCAGTCGGTTGCAGCACGCAGATTTCATCTCCGCGGGTTATTTCGGCAGCGACAATACATGTCCGCCATATAAGGGCACACTTTATGCCTTTTAGTCAAGTTTTCACCTTAAAAATCTTTTATCTTATAAAAGAAACGGTGACTGTTGAAAAATAGGCAGCGATAACTGTCCTTTGTAAGTACGAAGACATTACTCATTTACTTTAATTAATGCTCACGAGATTATTAAAAAAATTAAAATAAGTTACTGTGCAACTCTACACTTTAAGGGTTCAATGTACTAGTTAAATTACATAGTAAAGGTAATTTTTAATGCCTTTAATTGAACCTTGAAAGTGATAAAATAGAAAATATTTTTTTTTCAACAAAAATTCTTACCCAAAATCACTTTAGAGCAGGTATTGCCGAGATAGCCGGGTGGTTACGGACCTTGGCTTCCGATTCGGGGACGCGGGATCGAATCCGGCGCGTACCAATGACTTTTCTAAGTTATGTGCGCTTTAATAAATTAAATATCACTGACATTCCCAAGGAGGGTCGGCTGTAAAAACCATTGCCAAAACCAAAGTAAAAACCAAAGCCAAAACCAAACCAAAACCAAAGTAAAAAAAAATAAGTGTGTTTAGCAGAGATGAGGACTGACACACTGCGCCAACCCGAAAAAAAAATAATTAGATAAGTAAAAAAAACTACAACTGGAGCAATACTATTCTATTACAGTAGCAATTAGGTAAATTGTAGTTAAATAGACGAGTTCGAAAACGTCCAAGTCCTCTTCAAAACTTGAAATTTCAGAACTTTCAAATATATATAAAGAAGAATTACATGTTCAAAATTTAAATAAAACGAAAATATTTAGATTCTAACTGCTAAATTATAACGTCTTAAAACGGCACTTTTTATAACGTTACAAAACTATCCTAAGAATATGAATAAAATATTTATATCAGCAACATAAAAACATCAATAATTTGAAGTACCTACAAAAAAAAAAAACATTTCTCATGTATCTATAGAATGGTATAATTTGTGCGAAGTGAATAAATGTACATTATTTTAAAAGCACGACTCGATGGATCATGTAGGTACTTGCAAAAGGTTTCGAAAGCCGAAAAAATTGTTCTGAAAATGGCCCGACTGGTCATCGGGCGACTAAAATGGAAGGTCGCGAGTCGTTAAGAGCTTAAGGCGCAAATCGTTCGTGTCACATTATATACAGTGATTAACTTAACATGCGACCCAGTCGGCGCTTCTTTCACAATATTTAGTTTTATTATTATCTTGATTACGAATCCGATATTGGTTTTAATTTGAGGAGACGGATCAACAAGTATTTACTTGTTATATGCGTGACACAACAATAATTTACAAGTTAAACTGTTTTTGAGCACACACTACCCAGGACACAAATATTAAATTCCGAAATCTTTAACGATTTTACTACAGCTTTCCACAAATCGAAAACTAGTAAAGTTTAGCCAATGTTGCTTCATAGGAGAATTAGGTACCAAAATAAAGACCTATATAAGACAGACGGCAAAGATCTGTTTTATATTAATTACCAATTGCGCCATTGAACAGTAAACCAACATTACCGACAGTAACTAGAACTACAAAGAGACACATACTACACATACGTCCCAAAAGACAGACTCAGCCTAATTTGAGAACCACTGGATACTGAATGCAAACATCGTTCTTGTAAAAAAAGATTTTTCACATTCACTACCGTGGGAATTTTTTTATTAATAACATGAAATCTTTAAACAAATATTTGTTGGCTTTGATGTATTATTAATGAGTTAATAGTATTGTTAAAAAGACAGAGATAAAAACTTACGGCTGTATTTATAATTAAGAACGGAACTTATACCAACAACGGAATTACAACATAGCGTTGCCTTTTCGTGAATAATTTTTTTTAAGACAAACCAAAAGATGTACTTAAAATACATTAACTCGCAGAAGCTACCGCTTTTATCTTTTTTTAGGAATGCAAAACAACGGACTCTGCCTATATGACTTTACTCTAAATTACTACTACAATGACTAAACAATTTAATCAAGCACTCATTTTTAGCAGTCAATAAAAAGCACAAAGAAAATATTTTGGAAACGATAAAATCAAGATAAATTTTGTAATAAATTTAAATTTACAAATTAAACAAATTACGTAAAAACGAATTAAAATATCTGTTTAAATAAAAGACAAAAAACCAAAGTAATTATATGTAGTAATATGTTATAATTTAACAATGATGTAATCGCATTCATGATAAAAATAATTATACAAGCATTTTTAACATTAATAACATCAATTACAAAAGTGGTTCATTGGCAAATTTTTTATAAAATAAAGCTCCGTAACATAAAATAAACATGAACTTGAGTATTTGGTAATTGTTAAACAGCGCAGTTTCTTCAAAAGTTTACGATAATTTATTACTAATACCAACGATGGATCTGCAATATAAGACCTTTTCAAGAAAGTATAAAAACGTTTGTTTCTCCCAAGCAATAGAACGCATTTCCATGACCTGTCATATAAAGCTGTAACTTGTTACACTTGAGAGTAATTAAAGCACACTGATTAAACCAGTGACGAGCTTTAAATGGTGTTTAGTAAAAATTTTCTGACTCTCTTATTGTAAACAGCGGACTATGATTGTGATTAGACAAATTTTACTCTTTAATAAGTTTGACTTTTTGTAGATCGCTACAAGATCTCTCTCTCTCTCTCTCTCTCTTCCTACCTATTATCCCATGGTGGTGGGGTCAGCTTTGTTTATAATTTTCCTCTATTTCTCTCTGTCCTTGAAATCCCTACAAGATCGTTAGCAAAATATCTCCAAGGTTTTTTTTAAAAAAAAACTTTATGTACGCGTTTTCAAAAAAAAAATTTTTTGTGTCCCAAGATACACGTAATTACAAATTCTAGAAGGAGAGTTACTATAGCATTAAATAATAAAGTGAGTTATTATTGGAAAGCTACACTTCTTAACCGGTAAACCGGGTAATTTGAAGAACAAAATCTTACGTCCTCGTATATTGTAGTTGCAATAAACATTTTCTTATTAAATATTTTAGAAAAAAACAGTCGTTGTCATTATGATTTTGACTTTAACATGGTTTATACTCAATTAAAAAAAAAAGACTTTGACATCGAATAGAGTCAAACACTGATAGTATAGCTGTCAGCTATGACTATTCCACATTAAATATTTAGAAATCAACATAGTAAAAATGAGGTGACGTGGATCTATGCAAAGTTAGAAGCTAATACATTCCAGTTAGTAGTCATAAATATTTAATTGTATATGAAAAATGGCGGGACCACCTGTAAAATTGGGCTCCATAGTTTCATTTTGTATTGTGTTATACGCGATATATTTTAGAAGAAACGATGTTAATGACGAGAGATTGTCGCCTGTGAAAGAACATTTGCTTTTTTTGGAGAGTGAGAATCGAGTTGGTGCTGGTGTTTATCAACCTAAAGTTGCTCTGGGTTACGGCGCATGCCACGATTTATTTGTAAATGCAACATCTTTGTTGGACTATAAAGATCTTAAAGGAAGCCCTGAACACTTCAATGAGATCTCAAACAAAGAAGAATTTGTGAAAAGTTTTACCTATTTTTTTAAACACGGCGCGGCTGCTGAGTAAGTTTAATAAATAAGAATTTAAAATATTTGTCTGTATGTTAAAATTTTGATTAAGATTTTCCTTACATTATTAACATTACATACTAATTACTTTATGTCATATAAATTTTGTATAAAATACTTGTTTCTGTAAAATTTGCTTTCAATTTTCTAATTTAGAATGAGTGATGATGTACTTGTATTTTGCCTATAAGACCAATTTTGCCAGATACAGTGACAAAAAAAAATAATAATTATTAAAATCTCCATTAAATTAATTATAAAAACAAGTAATGAAAATATTATTCATCAAACAATATAAAGCTAGATTTAATGAATAATATATGCATGGATATCTTCTCATTTAATGTACTGGTCTGCATAACTTTATTAAATAATCTAATAACTTACAATAAATAGTTTAAGCATATAATCAAACTGTAAATCCACTGTTTTTTCTTTTTAACAATTAGTGTTTAACTAAATATGTACTTTTTATTTTACAGAAGATTTATGTCAAACAGTAAGCTATATGATGATCTTGTGGAACAAGCCCTCAAACTACCAGACACAAGATGGGCAATTGGTGGTAATGCACCGTTGATGGCAAGAAGATTCTTTATAGAAGGGTGGAAGGTGATGTTTGGGGCGAAAATGAGTAAAAAACTTAAAGAGTACATTCCAAAAGAAATTCTAATAGTTGGTGGTGATGAAAATGAGAAAGTGAGAGATGATGTCCACATGATCTTGGAGTACAAAGCCGATGAAATATTTGGCAAATATAAAGCTCCTAGAGCCAACAGATATATAATGCATAATGATGAAAATAATCCACTATTAAGTTCCTTAGAGAAACTTGGGGAACATTTGCCAAGTTTCAAACCTAATTTACTAGTCATAAGTGGTCTGCAGATGATGGACAACTTCCCGTTTAAACAAGATGGTAGAGGTATGTTTGTAAATATATTTATTAAAATATATTATTATTAGACATAGGGCTAATATAATACAAGATGTTGAAAGGAAATAAATATTAATTATGAAGTTGGGATGTTGTGTAAGTTATGTAACATAATTACAAAATTAAACATGGCATTCTCCTGTGTATTTTTCATGATAGTAGTTTTTTTCATTAATTCTTTATTAAAAATGTCCATGATAAAGTCAAAGAAAGTAGTACTATGTTACTAAACTGTATATGTAAAAGAAAAATATTTTGCTCTTTTTTTCAATTAATCATTACGTGGCGCTGTAAAGTTCAAGTGAAGGTGATAGTACTCGGACTAAACACAAAGTAGTAAATAGCTAAGCTGCTAATATTTTCTTTTCGGTCAATGCAATATGCTAGTGCACAATTATATATATTTTTTTTCCTGCCCATTTCCCAATCTATTTGTGGTCGGCACAGTATGTCAGTCTTCTCTATGCATTCCTGTCAGACGCTAACTCATCATTCACCTTATATCATCTCTCATACAATCTATCCATCGTTTCTTTGGTCTTCTTATTCGTTTCCAACCAAACATATTCATACCAAAAACTTTCTTTCTTATATAAATACTTTTAATTAAAATTGTTGAGTAAAAAAAAATTGTGCATTATAAATTATTTAAATAACAAAGCAAAAATTTTACATTATTTGATTATTTATTACAGATTTACGAGCTGAAAGGCTGGATTTAGTTAAAGAACAAATTTTATCACAACCCTTAAACACATTAGCCCACTTTGAAATGGCAAGCTATGTGGATTTAGAGTTGCTTCAACATCTGACCACTAAAGTATTACCCTATGTTGACTCCGTGGGTATGAACGAACAAGAATTATCAAACCTTAACAGCGTACTAGAGCATGGACAGGTTGTGGTTGTAGCAGACTCCAATCCCCGAATAGCCACAGCGCTCGATCAAATGAGGAATACATTCCGACTTATACGGAAGAAGAACAAAAGTTTTGGAAGTAAGAGAATGTTGACAAGAATACATGTTCACACACTGGCTTATCAAGCCATATTGACTGTCCAGAATTCCGAATGGAGAAGGACTGCCGCTGCAGCTGCTAAAGCTTCTCTAACAGCACACAGATATGTCTGTAACACGCAAAATATAGACCTTGATAAGACAAAATTATTACTTGATGATAGTTTTTCGACTACTACAGATAATGACAATACAAGTAGAGTGTTTTTCGAACCAAACAAACCGGTTGCGTGTTGGGAAGAGACAATAGAGGGAGATAGAGTTCAAATTTGTATTGCGCCAGTGCTGATTTGCACAGAAGCCCAACTAACTGCTGGTGCAGGAGACAACATCTCTGCAGCAGGCTTAGTGTTGCAAGTAGAAATATAAATCTAAGTCAATTACTAATAGGTCATTTATTAATTTGTAATCAGACGTATTGATATAGAACAAAATATAATAAATTTTTGAACAAGAAAAAATGTTCTAATACCTTTATAAGTAATGCACTATTTAGAGTACAATAACTTGATAAATAGCTTAATTACAATACTTGCCTGCAGCTTATAAAAATTTTCTGTGATTAATTTTTGACACAAATTACTTATCACTTAACCTGAATTTATTTGTGTATTTGTAAGCAACTTTGTCAGTTGAAAAACTACATTCCTAATAAGACTTTCTTCAATAACCCTTGTAATATTTTCTGTTAGGGCTCGTGTATACGACTTAGAATTAGTTCCATTTAATGTAAATTATACTGTGGTTTGTGTTAATTTGGGTGTAACCATACATGCTATATCCAATAAAATTACCAATTTTTCAGTGCAAGTTTATAAGAAATCTATGAAAATCGTTAACAATGATATATAATCTGTTGAACAAATCATTTTGTGATTTTTAACTATTTATAACTATTTATTATTGATGAATACAATATATTTAATTATTATATAGCTTGTGACCTGTACACGTATGAAAATATTTCACCTGGAATAAAAAACATGATTTTAACCATTGTTTTATGTTTATTAGATGTATCTTATAAAAATACTCGAACTAAATAACATAAACGACTTATTGTTTGCACTGCAGGGACTCGGGGCGTTCTCACATAATAAGAGAGTTGTGGCCTTTTATCCACCACTCTGGCCAAATGCAGGTTGGCGGATGGCACATATTCATAAAAGCTAGTCCTTGGAACATGTAGTTTTTTGTTTTCCTTCACTGGAAGCCCAACCTCAATGGGTAGGGATCGATCCCGCGTCTCCTCGGAGACGTATAGCGCATTTGACCGCCTTTCAAACTAAGCCATCACGGCTTCAAATTGTATTTAATCTATATACAATAAATTAACTTCGTCCTTGTATTCAATATTTTGTCATTAACTACTAAAATAACTTATGAAATAACATTATTTACTAAGTTTTATATAGAAACATTTATTTGAGAAAAATGTAAAGATTATTTGACAGAGAAAAAATACTATGTCATGCTTTTCACTACACATACTTCCATCTCAACATTTGAGTTGAATTTTCTTGTGTATATGTTTCTTTGTTGTATTAAATCCAAAACATACAAACGTATCGTTTTTGTCCGCGATGGACTCCTAAACTACTTAACGGATCTAAATCAAATTTTGCACAATGCGTGCAGTTTGATTCAACTTGAGAGATAGGATACCTTGAATCTTAGTTTATAGTCGTAATATTATTTTATAGCAAATTATTTGTTTGATATCTGATAATCTCCATTATCTATTAGTTCTACACGATTCCTACAGATGTCGATATCTGTATACTGGATTGAGTTAATATTCAATAGATGGCGCTGTGTTAAACATATTTACACTCGAGCCTGTGTAAAACATGGCCGGCTATGCAAACACCAAAACTTTAAAAGTAAGAACATTGAATTTCACTGTATTGCGTTTACTACAATATAAATTTTACTTATACTTTAGCGACGCGTGACTGAGTCTGCAACTATCAGTACAAATTTTGATTAATCCTAATTACGTTTTAAACACTATAAAATAAATTATAACATATTAAACTTTTTCGATGAATTGTTTCAATAAAAATCGACATTGTTTTAATGTTTAGTAGGCATCTTTAGGTGTGCTAAGCAATACCACTGTAACGTCGATACTTGTACTAGTTTTAATATCGTTTGTATAGTATCGAAACATATTCAGAAAGATTATTTGAAAATTTTAAATTAAATAAATGTATTTCGCAGCAAATGTATTCATTCTATGTTGATATGAATATTAAAGTTTTTTAAACAATGTACGAAAACAAAACATTTTTTGTTGTGTTTCTCGAAAATAATATTTTTACGCGGAGTACAGAGGTACAGGACCGACAATGAAACATATTCTGGCTTGTTTAAATTTTCTCATTTCTCTAACGGGTTGAAATATAAACTTTATCTTTTGTCGGTTATAAGCAAAGTAATAATAATAATAAACAGTATACTTTAAGTTCCCTCAGCAAAAGCAAAAGTACTCGTTTATACAATACGAGTACTTTTAATCGTTGCCTACTCGATACAAAAGTTATTGCAGAAGAGAAGTATCGAGTAAATAATTGTATTACATTTACTCTTATCGGACATCCCTACTTGTAATTTTTTATTAATGTTTTACAGGTTATAATGGTAGTTATCTGTATACTGTGTAATAAGATTTAATCTAAATCCGTCGATAATATTTACTACTTTAAAGTAATAACATTAGAGAAACAGACAAAATGAAACGCAAACTAGATATGGATTACGGAGAAATGGAAAACGATGAAGAATTTGTTTTTAAATGTGAAGATCTCAAAAAGGGTTTGGCCGAAACACAAGAGATTTTAGATCAACTAATACCTCTTAAGGCAGATTACGACAGGTTGCCGGTTGAAGCGCAGATTGAACTTGATTTATTCCTTGTATACGCTTTAAACTCTCTGTATTGGATAAATTTACGTTTACAAGGTGTGGACACAAGTAAACATCCAATTAAAGATGAACTTGGGAGAATTAAAACAGCTATCGCAAGGTGGAACGAAATAAAAGACCATGACAAGAGGCCTAAACTTAATATCGAAGCGGCTAAAAGGTTTATTAAAAGTGGTTTATATGACGCTTACAAGGGATCAGCAAAACGCCCCAATGAGAAAATTATATTTAAGGACGACGATTAAGTTGTTATACTTTTCACCAAGACGGAGTTTTTAGTGGAACAGTTTATTTTTTGTATTTAATTGTTTATTAAAAATTATTGGATATATATCCCTCTCTCGATTTACATAATAGATACAAACAATCATGCAAAATGAGACATATTAATACAAAGTAGATTGGGTATGCTCAATTATCCAAAAATCTTTGTAAATTTACCTATAGAAGATAAAGTATAGCTAACAATATATTCATAACTACATTTTAAAATATGATAAGGCCGAGTCTTATACCCAGCCATCTACAATATGTTAAAAATTTTGAGAAACAAATTTTGTTAAAAATATATATATTACCTTAACATCATTGGTAGTGATAGTGTCTACTACACTAATAAAAAAATCAATAGTTATCATCATCAGACTGCATCAGCTGATTTATATAGGCCCACTTGACTAATTTCAATTAGTTGTTATAGTAGTTTTATCTCATTTTATGGTCACAGGCTGTGAAAATCCAACATGCACACATATTTTAAGATATTGTGTGGTGTTGTTTGTAAATTTATGTACCATTGAAACTAATATAATATGTCTACATTGAAACAAATAGATTGTTTAACATGATTATTGAAATGTAAGTACTAGTAGAGTTAAAGTAAGGTGTGTTTTATTAATAAATAATTGAGATATGTGATGTTTATTAAATTACCCTGTTTCTTATTTACTATTGTCAATGTTTTGATTAAATTTCTCAATATTAAAATGCAAATCAATGAATCACTGCAACTGTTTAAGATCCAGTAGCGGATAACACAAGTGTGATTACATACAAAAGTAAAAATTCTGTATCCACATCTTTAAATATGTATATAAAGATATTAAAATATGTATATA
>DWHU01000621.1:0-17128 GCA_018247975.1 Parides photinus | reverse complement strand
CGCAGCGACGGTCGACCTTGCCACGGCCGTTTGATTCGAACAAGACAATTCGTTAGCAAGCAAACAAAAACACTAGCATACTACAAACAATTGAAACTGAACGCAAACAGGAAACCCGGCACTGCGGTCGTCGCAAGCGTTAAATGAAATAAACACTACATTAAAGACTATAAATAATTTCACGGCTATTATTCAGACACCGCTCACAATATATAAAGTATGTTTTGCAAACTGTGACATTGTAGTTCGCAAAACATTACCGTTTGTGCATTGTGATTACTGACTGTATTTGAAAGCATCACGAGTCATCTCAGTCCGTTCGCCATTTACATTTAAAACAATATACAACATATAAATATTTGACGACTGCCGTACTTGGCGCGCGTATTGCGAGAGAGAATTCACTAATGTTCCAATCTTATCTTATAGTTATAGCGAAGACGCATAAGATCCAGACAGGAGTCAAATATTTTTTTAATAACTGCTATTACTTTACATTTAATGTCTGCATCAATATTTTTTTATTAAAGTTGTATTGTCAATATTTAAGTAAGACTGAGCGTTACTGAGAATGTGTCATAAAAGTCTGAGCAAACAAAGACGGATGTCTAAAAGAGTTTTTGTGTTAGTGTAACACCAATCTGCCAAAATTTTGGATATTTGTAACAGCTGATATTTAACTTTTTAATACTTTATATTAATTTCCTGTCCGTTAGTTCAGCTTTTTACTATTCAATTACCACGGAACAAATAATACCTTGCACAACAAGGATCTTGCATAATGTTTATTTAAACCATTAGTTTCCGTGTTTATACTAACGTTTAGTACTAATGTAAAAGTGCAGGTATCGTCTGGTTCTATCCAGAATTTACTTACAACGCTGGCTGTTGAATGTCAACGAAGCGATTTTTAAACTAATCAGCAAAACACATTTCTTAGCGCGTAATAATCGTAAAATATTTTTCTACGATCTACCTACCAGATGTTCACACATTTTAATTTACTGAATACAGAATTAATTCTTAATACAGTCTCTAATTTGAAGTATTGAATAATCATATAGAAAAAGTAATGGAAACTGCAAGCCCCCGGAATTAGCATATAATAAATAGTCGATGAACCTCTAGTATACGTAAAGTGTGTCAAGAGTATACAACTTTAGAACAAATGTATGGAACAAAACCATCGCATACGATTACCCGTATATTTTTTACGACGTTATATAAATCGATAAGTTTAAAATATTGCTCATAAATACCAGTAGCGCATATACACTGGAGACAAAGGTTTATGTTAGAGAAATTACCAAAGTAATAGGATTTAATTTCGTACCACAGGACAGGACAGGTGCACGGAGAGCGGAATAACTTGCTGGTCCAATTAATCTCGTCAAAGAACGACCCGAATATTTTCCAGATTTAACCGTGAATAGTCTGTTACTATTACTATGCTTCATCACCACAGACAACATCACCGCTTTACGTTAGATGTGATCATGGACAAGCAATAATCTATTTTAAAACATGTACTTTTTTTATTATATATTTTCAACTTCACAGTCCCCTGACTTAATTAAGGCTATTTTCATCCTATGTTGTAGATCTCTATTTTTGTTTTATGTCTATTGTTAATAGAATAGGTCCAACACCATTACAAATTTCTTTACTATTTTACTGTTTTCTTTAAATAATAATTACTTCTTGTTTTTCTGTGTATATGTTTCGAATACTACTTTAATACATTTAGCTATTATTCTTTTTTAAAACATGTTACATCCCGAAGAGACGAACTTTTTTTTCATAACAATACGCAACTCCGTCGCTTCGGTTCTAAATGAAGGTTGCAATGTAAGCAATTTAGGTTTATAGTTTAAGATGTTATGTTAATGTAAAGTTTACAGAAGAATATCATATTAAATTGTATTTGCATAGCGGTTGCGTAAAACCACCAGGCAACCTTAAGAGGCGGCGGCGTGTCGCTGTTGTTCTCACGCGTATTTATTAATAACAACTAGTCTCACTCCCGCAATACAACAGCAGAGAGAGAAAGAAATGCCCTAAGTATGACAAACGTTTGAAATCTTCGCGGACTCTCCGGAAATTAAAAAGAATTATTAACATAAACAAAAATCCTTTAGTAGAAATAATTTAATTGAAAGCAGACAAATATGGGACAGGCCATAAAGGTGTTGACGGTTTCAATATTAAATCAAAAAATTACTACGAAATATAAAAGGATAATAAATGTATTATCAAAAACTGGAAAATGGTAATTTTCAGGACTTAAAAATAATGTCATCATAACCGACTTAACTTTATCAATTTGATGTTGTAGTTTGTATGTTTGATGTGTACTTACAATAATAACTCTATCCTCTCATCAATTACACAGTGATTTAACAGGAAAATTGTAAGACAAACGGGTACCTACATAAAAGTGAAAGCAAAATAAATATATCTTGTGTTTTTAATTTCCTCGCATGGTGTCACTACAAAGATGTCGTAAGTGCAGAAGGTGCCTTTAGCAAGGCTGCAGTGCGCAGTAGTACGGCGATATCCTGTTCAGCGGCTAGTTACATCGCTAGCACCAGTTTAACTAGCTTCATTATTACTACACCGGCATGTCGTATGAAATAACAAGTATTTGTATAATTACAACAATAGGAACCCCGACACGGTTACGTTATTCTGAAACCAACAACATCTAATGTTCACAACGCAACACTCATGTTAAGAGCCATCTATTTTTATCTTTAAAAGCATATTTCGTTAACTCGGTATTTAACAAGTTATAATTAAAAATTACATTATACACTCATATGTTACATAATATTTACACGTACTACTTCGTGCATCATTTCATTTCAAAATCAGCTGACGGACAAGCAAAGTCATTATATTAAATCATATACACCTTACATTTGCGAATGCTCTTACCATATTTCTATTTTTATTAGACCAAGACTACATTGCCGGACCAATAGAGACCGTCTTACAGCGACGAATTGGTCCTCATTAAAATACGATAAATGCTATGAAAACATATAAATTAAATCAGTAAAGGTTTGCATTGACGTAACATTTATTAACCTGCCGTCGCGTCAAGTAAACTCAACAACGGATATAATCGACTGACAATGGCGAATAGCGCCGGCATCATTACGTTCAATTGCATTAACTGTAAATAAGGACAGCGGCGGGAAAGCCTTACGTAACGCAGCCTACTCACGTAAGGACAGAAGCAAATCAGCACGTAAACTGAAATATTTTCCTCGTGCCGAATTACTTTCTAAACATGTACCGTGTGTTTGTACAAGTGAGCAAAGCAAGGTGAAACTTACTGCTGATCAAACCAATAAAAGAATGTACACAATTTTTTTACGACAATTGCCTTCAGATATATTAAAATTACAACGATCGAAATTGAAATTTATAATTACATAAACGTCTTCTACTGGAATTACCTCCAAGAATCTTCGTGCCGACAACAAATGAAATTGAGCTAAGTTCTATATTGCTGATGATGTTTTTCTTAACGATCTACAAAGTAAACAGCTGCAAGTACGTTAGAAAGTGTTATTAATATGCATTTTAATAAATATAAGGTTACCGTTAGCAAAACATTACGACCAAAGCATAAATATTAAAAAAAAAAAGTAATTATTACTTAAATACTACTAATTCTAACGTACAATAATATTCCGTGTGAAATAATAGTACCGAATTTACGAGCACTAGTGGGATAATTGAAAAGGGAATTTACTACATTTCATGACAAAGTATAATGAATATACGAATAACAGATATTTTAAAATGTCAGAGTGTTGCTAGTATAATGTAACGGTGGAACGTAGCGGGAAAACACTGAAGAGCTATGAGGCAAGAGACACTTCCCCGCCGTCAAAACATGTTGTGCAACGCATACCAACCGACCGACATCACATTTTACTCCATTTAACTTTCCATTTGAATTATTTATTTTTAACCACAATGTGTCTAGCTGCATCTACTTATAACAGCAGTAATAATCACTACACGTCTTAAAGAGTTGGCTCCCATTAAACTTGAACTTCGGTTGAAAGAAGATATCATAATGATTCCGACATGTTTCAACAACATATAAAAGACATAACAACCTCTCCTTCGACCAACACTTGACCAGCTTAATAGAAATATAATAGCCTTGATATTATTATTAACAGAAGCCTCAGACGTTGATAACATTATTTGAACTGTCTGTAACAAAATAACTAAATACAATGTCATTATTAATTGTAAATAATGTATCAACAGTTTTCCACGACCAATCAATGTTTCGGTGAAAGTAAACATTTGATAATGCATAACACATTTAAAGTGTACCTTTGGACATCGTGACATGAAAGAGATATCAGCTCAAAGCTAAATATTATTCACCTGCTCTAATTTTATCACTGTTACAGACATTATATATTCATCAAAACAATTTTGTTGTTTTGCAATTTTTAATAAATGGTATATATCAAAATATTCTCATGGACTTCGCACGAACATGCTGTAGCGTCATCTATTGGAAATTTACAGCAATTAACATAAGAAGTGATCGAAAAACACATACTCTTTCTGCATATGTACCTAAACACCAACCAGGTCAAGGCTAGCAAACCCTACTGACACTAATAAATGGGAACTACTCCAAGTAGGCATGAGACTATTACCAGAATCAATAAACATATTTTTTTTGTTTGTTATAGACTAGCGCTTGACCACGATCCCACCTGAATAACTAATAAATATTTAATAATATGTAACAAAATATTATAATATATTCTACAAAATGTACGTAGAAAAAGCTACCTTTAAGATAATTATATTAACTGGCCTTTTTGTGACATAACGTTTACTAAATGTATAACCAAATGTCTAGCTCAGGAAAATGACTGCAAATAAGTATTTTTTGTATACAAATATTTAAAAACTTGTGAGAGAAGACTGATGCATATATTACATATGTATGCATCCATACATATACAAGGCCATGTAAAAATAAGTTTTCTCTTTATATCTAAAACCGATATTACAATTCTAAGAACATTTTAACGTCATTTAGTGGCTGATAGAAGTTTAGTTGACGTCTTTATAATAAAGCATAAACTTAACAAATTTCATAGGACGATTATATATCGTGTAAATATTTTTTGAATATAGTTTAATATTACTTATCATTTCGACATTTGATGTACAATAAAAAAATAAGGTTTATTTACTAGTTAACGTATATGAAGATGCCGTAGTAGTTAATGTTTTATAACAAGTTGCTTACATTCCACGGTTAAGTCGTGGTTCACTTAGAATCAAACGCAAGAGTTATGTAAGTTAGAAAGTTGAGACACGGTCACGGCCTCTACGCAGTCATAGAACATTGCGCGGTGTACCGACTCGAACAATTTCGTAATCGTTGTTTTCATTCGCTTGTAAACAGGATAATTTTATATAATAAATATCCTCCTGTTTACATAAACCTAACATTTCGTTTCATATGCATTAGAACCAAAAAATTCAACGAATGACGACATGTTCGTTTCAACATATGTATCAATTTTTTCCTCGCATACGTTTTTTAACGTCCCGAATGACCTTTACATTACTTTTAAAGTATAAATGCTTGTATAAACGATTTCTTGTAATACATATTTGGTTTAATATATGATAGCCATATTTAAAAAAAAAGGAAATTCATATGGAAATTTATAAAACGTTGTAGAGGTAAAGAGATTCTTACAATTAAAAACACTAACAACTACAACAAATATTTTTGTTTCATCAAAAAAAAAATTCGTTTGAGCAATAAACTAGACACATTTTTTTTTTGGTTTTAGGTATGAATGAAACATTTAACAAGCTATTTCCTAGAAGTTCAGGGGAATAAAATCTTCGTCTATTTTGGTAAACGATTTCATGTGGAAGATTTATCGGTTACTATTTTATCAAAGTAGACGTGTCCGTTGTTTCGTTCGGCGCGACCTCGAGACAGTCCATTGTTATTATAACTAAAAATAAAATGAATTATTATGAACCAAGATAAAAGTTACTTGGAAATCCGTCTACAACGTACGGAGACTGGAAAGCGATCAGCTAGAATTTAATTTCATGCTACAATTAACTAAACCGGATCCCATTAAAATTAATTATTTCCTTATATTAATACCGTGCGTAAAATTAATCAGGATGAGTTTTGCAGAAGTCTCCCACATGATCACAACCGTTGCAAAGAGATCAAACCGTCAGAACAATAAAATGAGTAAATTAACACCACAAAATAATTATAATTTAGTAACATAACAAAAAGAAAGAGCATTATTTTTATTAATGATTTTTATTATAGTAATAAAGAACTAAACATATTTAATCATTGTTACGTTGATTGAGGTGGCTGTGATCTTTGACATTGCTAAAATCGCGTTATGTTGTGATTAGTTTATTTCATTTAAATATAATGTCGCCTGTAGTGTAAGTATCAACTATAATGAGTAAAATAAGCTACACATAAGAAGTGCATTCACTCGTGTGCTGGTGTAAAGCGCGTTCACGCATCGCGACCACGTCTTGTTTGTTTGTAAACAGTACTCGTTGAAGGTTATTGGCAGTTTCACTTTACAAACATGTTATAACTTGCACATGTATTCACTTTTAACTGTCGCCGACAAAAACAATCCGGGTGTTACATATTTGCCGTGTTAAAATACTTTTAGTGCGCAACAAATTATAATAACGCACAAAGCTTTCTCCGAGGGATTTTGGTTTATTCGACGAAACGGACCACTTACATCGAAAGAATGGCGTTTTGTCATAGAAAAGGCTATTAAGCTTAACATGAAGCTTTCCTGTATTTTTGTATTCACCGAAACCCTAAATAACATCCGCTTTTCAGTTAAATATCATATTCCTTGCAATTATAGTAAACTTACAGTATTAACCCACAGTATCTTTGATCTTAAAGTCAAAAGATCCGAGTGTTTTAACAACATATTTCTTAGACGAAAAAATATTTTAATTTTAACAAATACCATACATTTTCATCAATCGCGTTTGTATACAAGATTAGATCTCAAGTCTCTAAAATTAACACTTGTCCGTAACTCACTTAAAGATCGCAAAAAAAACATCTTTTGAGCTCGCTGCAGCTCTATTGACATTGGAAGGGTCATCAACTCTAGATTTGTGAAATAGAAGATTTGTGAAAAGAAGATTCACAGAAGCTGGCCAAAAAGAAGCCTAGGCTCTTCAACAACATTAGGAATAATCGTTTGAAATTTGCTTTAAAACATCAACATTTCACAAAGATTGGTTCAACGTGATTTACTCTGACGAACCCAATTTTGAGAGAAGTTAAATTAAGTACCACCGCAGAACATAACAGCATAAATAACTTAGAACACCTTAATATTTTTATGAAAACCTAGGAAATTTCAGAATTATTATTTTTTCAGATATGTAGGTGTTCGATTCGCCTGGTGTTACCTATGAGTGGCGCCGAATTCCGTCCCTACGGCATGGTGCTGTCCTTTAACCACGGAAGTGACAAAATGGCCGCCAGTGCCGCCAGACACGGCGAAATGTTCTTGTGCGATGACCGCATGGACAGCCAAAAGTACGTACTAATGCCACACAAAAGTCTGCTTCGACAATATGGTGGTTTAATGGCAACATGGCGGCTGTATCAGACTGGATAGTAGTCACTAGACCTGAACCAAATCGAACGAATCTTTGGAATATACAGAAGCGCAAAATCCGGAAGCTTTGCATAACATCGAAAATGTTGAAAAATGCTTAATTAGATTATTACCATACCATAAATGTAGATGAGTGCAAAAAGCTTGTGCATGGTTTGCTCCAAAGAATCGTTGCGGGCATTAAAGCAAAGTATGGACAAACTAAATATTGATCAAATTTTCTCTTTTATATAATATATGATTTTTATAAACAATATCAGTTTTATTTTTTAATCCAAACAATTACAACTAGTTACTACAAAATTGTAGGGTTCGAAATACTTTTGGCCAAGGCTGTTTATGCGTGCTATCGCTTTAAAGACGTGCTGTCTGCATCTTTTATGAATTATAGGTTAATGTAATATGATATAGTGCAATAACACTGCGTTACGATTTTAGAATAATGAATCATAGAAATATGGATAAAATAGTGAGTTTAATTAAACGAAAAAACTATTAGCGAATTAAAAGTAAAAAAAAGTATGTTCTGATTACCAACAAAAAAAATATGGTTACAACTGGATAGAACTTGGAATTTTTTTATTATAAGCAAGTACGTTATTTCGGCAGAGATCAACTGCTCTAGTATCTGAAAAGGAAACCGAACTGCGCAAACAGCTGTGAATCAGTAGCACGATATTTAAAGTAACCGAGTTACCATACTCGACGATGTTTCTTACCTCGTTCCGCAATCATGAACTGTTTACGTGTTGTGACGCCTTAACCTACTTGCTGTCGCCCTTGCGGGCCAACTGCTTCTTTGCTAACTCCTAGACAACAATAAGAACTTATTATGGCTTCAAAACGTTTACACGTTACCACTTGAAGAACCACACAGCAAATAAAAATGTAGACACTTTTTTAATTTAATATGTAGTATTAATACGATGACAAAGAAAATGTAATATGTATTAAATAAGTTATTGCTTAACAATGATAAATTTAACATCTGCTGAAATGTAGTAAATAATAATATATGTTTATCTTCCTGTACATAGAAGGTCGGTATTATTAATTATATAAATGTCATTTAACATGTAACTAATATAATTTTATTTAAACCGTCCATTCGAATTATTTGATGACTGAAACTTTTCTATAAATTCATAATTGTTATCGTTGACAATATTTGTAAGTCTAAGATATTCATAACATAATATTTATTTTAATAAACAAACGACATTGACAAGATTAGACTCAAGGCCGTCTCGACTAGTTTAGAGAAAGTTTGGTTATGTTACAAAATTGCTTGTAAAAATCGTTTACAATGCTTACCTCTGGCTATTTCTTGATTAAAAGTTACAGTAAATTTACAATTAAAACAATTACTTACCATTATTTTATCGTACAGTCCTAAAACACTACAAATTCTGATTACAAACATTACTCATTTTGAAGACACAATTTTGAACAGTTCGGATAACAATTCGCAGTGTTTATTTTAAAATTGTTTTATTTCCATATTGCACACACCCACTTTAATTCTTAACCTATTTGTTTGTTGTAATATTCCAAAATCGTACGAGTAATTTTTTTATCAAGCAGTAACCGCAACAGAGGATAAAACTGCTGACAGTCCAGTTTTGATTTTAACGCCATCTATTGTTTACTTTAGTACATAGTTGCAAAACTTAAAATTTCGTTTTGTAAATGTACTATTCAATAATCATAGAGAGCACTGAATGATATGAACATTACTACTGTGACGTCATTCTTTTAACATTGGATTATATCAGACCATACCCATAGCACACACGAGAGCGTCGCATATACAATATCGTATGTAGACTATTCCCGAACATTTTGTTTTTTTTTATAAAGCTAGGGTACGCAAATGAGCACAGTTCATCTGATGGAGAGTATTTATTTTTTAGGAAGTAAAAAGGTATACACACCTCGTATTATTTTAATCAATACAAGTGAAATATCGTAAATCAATAAAATTCGAATACCGTATATATTTTATTACATAAAAATATCGTACTAATCGGAGGATAATGCACTTCTGGTTGACAAAACTATTCGCTAGACAGTCAGCCTTAGTTTAAACTTAAATGGAGGCGCCTGTTATACGGACGTTCGCACACGAAACAGGTCGCGGAATGTCTTCTCGCTCACTGAATAGTTAATAAGCCTTGCGTATTTTATAATAATTAAAATAATTTTCGTGTTCATGTATTAATTCATATCTTACCTGATGATATAATTCGTGATTAAAACCTATCTATCTCGTAATGTATTATTAACCTTTTCTTACCAGCATTATAAGAATTTTGTTACGTTTGTAGGGAAGAATATTTCTAAAGTATGTTATCAAAACGATTAATCGTGTTTGCACTTGAATCTGTTATTAGTTCTTTTTACATACCAAATAAATTAAAGTTTATTTCCAAAAGCGAAAAAAATTTTTTTTAAATAATTTATTATCAATCATGTAATGGTGTCTCACCCGCATATGCACATATATTGGTGCAAAAACAGGTGGTCATTTACCAACGGAGATGAAAGAATTAATTTAACATACTTTATTAGTAATTTGAAAATACATCTATCATTGTTAGATAAAATAACGCAAGAGTAATCATTCAATAAGTAGTAATCTAACCTTGCTTTCTTTAGAGTGGACTAAGAACGGATTAAAACAAAAAGTGACATTGTTTATACATTTATTAATCGGAATTTAATACTGTATTACATAGAAGAAATGCACTTCTCAGAAACATTCAGAAGACTTCCCTTTGGGACAGTTTAACGGAGCCTCTGTGCGCTCCATTTATTTCTTTAATACTTGAATAAATATAAACTATGTACTTCTTTGTTAATAGAATCAATATTTATGAAGATCTGCATTGCCACATACTTAAAAATCTATGTATATTTTTCACAAACTCTGAATTTTGAAAAAACAATTCTTAAAATGTTTTGTGAAGCTTGTATTTAAAAAGATTAGATCATTTTAAAACCAGAAGATAAATAAAATTTTGCAAAGTAACAACAAATAATAATTAAACTCTTAAGTGTTAATACTGTCGCTGCCGCTCTTACTTTGTCAACAACATTTTTCATCACAATAAATGAAAGAAATGAACATATCGAGAATGGTAGTAGTAGTTATCAATTTATATAATTTCGGTGACTGCTTAGAAAGGCGTTTTGACACATATCCAACATAGTGAATAATAAATTTTGGAAAAACGAAAAAAAAAAAAAACACAGCACGGAAATGCCATCAATATAAATACAAACACCTTAATTCATTCAGTCAAAGTGGAACATGTATAAAATATTCAAATAGAAATAATTATAATCAGTCTTGTTTAGAGAAAAGTTTCACCGGCGCTGAAACGACGTCTCGATATATTTATTATCACAATACAATATGTCAGATATGATGTCATTCCTTCCTTTGGACGTAACTAGTATATAAATCGCCTGCTACGCTACTTAGTGTTATTATCACAGTTGTTTAGTAGAGGTGGGTGCAGTACTTTGTACATAACGCCGGAGCTCCCGCACTCCGCGGCAACACCTGACACGCTCGCCGATCCGGTATGGTGTACACGTCACACGAATGCAACTCGGCCTGCCGTGTCTGCGTCTGCGCACATCGGCTCCAGTGGTCACACGATTCGTCTGAAGCGGGGCGGTCAGGTGAGCACGAGGAATCCATCTTTTAGATGCAGTTATGCCATGGCCACATTACAATATCTTCCGCTTAAATGTACATAAATAACGAAGCAAATCCCGCATAGCGTTACTTTTTCAACGCGAGATCAACAAACACGTTGGTCACCTCTTATGTCCGCAGAGACCCGCTGTTACAACACGACACACCTGAGATGTAGACCACCACGGGGTTCTCAAGATAATAACGTTTACGTCCCTTTGAACTGGTATAATTTAGTCACCTTGCGGCAAACAGAGAACTAAATTGAATAACAATAAAATATTAAATCTTACATCTATCATATTACATTATATCTGTGAACGACTTGCAAGCTTTGTTGTCACACAAACATTCGTGAAATTCGTTCAAATAGTCAAAAAATATATTTTTGTCTAGTAAAACACGTTCCGTGCACGAGAACTGCTCCTATGTATTATAACAATTGACCAACGCAACGACAGGTTATAGTAATGAAATATCACAGATTTTTCCTCTTTGGACAGTAATGGGCTTCTAAAAAAACAAAACCATTGCCTACTTTGTACCACTTGACTATCTCTCAGTTGCAGCCCTTAGAACCCCTTTACGTACAAAGAAACTCCAGTTAATAACTAGACGAATATGTGAAATTACGTTATGTAAAAATAATCGAAAAACAAATATGAAGAAAACACTTATTTTGCTAAGAAATGAAAATAACCAATGTTTGATTATTCATAACGCTCAAATTACTAATCTCCCTAAGTTAAATGCAATGTATTTACATTTCTTCTACTTTTTTTGAGAATGAGAGAACCGATTTCAGAAGCGTTCGGAGACCAGTAGCTCGTCTCAAGTCGTAGCGACATAAGACTAATATCTTTCTAGACATAATACTCAAGTTTAAGATCTAATCGTAATAAAAATAACTTTGAAATCAGTGACTTGAAATGTCATTGACATCCTTTTTCACAAAAGAAAAATATTCACAATTTTATCTGGCAATACAGATTTGTTGTTTATGAATTATATCAAAAGCATTTTAAATTTTCTAATACTAGGTTTGTCCCATGAGTTTCACTGGTAAAGATTATTAACAGTAAAATAATTTATATAAAATATATCTCCCATTTGAAAGCCCTCCACTTACATTTTTTAACTCATCTTCTATATGTTTCGTGCATTTCGTACATCATACAGACATTTAAAAACGAAAGGCACCCGGGATTATAGATAAGGGTACCGACACCAAACTACTCTAACAAATATAATGATTACAATCTAAGGTGGAATTGACAATTTGCTCTTTCGTAAAATCCACCATACATTATATGAGCCTGTTTACTGTTCACCACATTACTGAAATAAAAACTCTTTTAAAGTTAATCATATAACAAATACAAAGAATTTGTTCAAACATGCTGACATATATAATGCATGTTTAAAATTGAAAATGTCAGTATCATATTATTATTACATCCATAATCATTGTTTAATTTAAAAAAAAAATCTTTATTATTAATATTGAAATGTATTTGTGGAATCAAAGAAAATAATGTGGTCAACAGTTAAGCAGTATCTTATTAAATCTAACACACTTAGTATACATATATTATTATATTTAAATGGGTCTGAAAGAGAATTGAAAAGACATGTAGATCTCTCAAAATTCAGCACTGAAAATTAAATTTAGCATGTTACACACGAATATAAAAATTGCCCTAAACTCTTGCTTTAATATATACTGGAAAATACAATCAGATCTA
Source organism: Parides photinus (assembly GCA_018247975.1). NCBI lineage: Eukaryota > Metazoa > Arthropoda > Insecta > Lepidoptera > Papilionidae > Parides > Parides photinus. The sequence continues at coordinate 3,965 of DWHU01000621.1, read as the reverse complement.
CAGCATAATAAAACCAAAATAATAAAAAAATAATCAACATTAGTTAAATAAAGACATATTTCTTTCTACCTTACAACACACAAATGTAGTAATAATTTAGACATTGATTAGTTAAAACATTGAATAACTTCTCTAAGTACACATTAATATTCAAATTCTAATTTTTGTAAACATTAAGAGAGCACAATTATATTTTGAAGTTTTGGAAAAAAATATATCTTTAAGAAACATTACAAACTCTAGATTGTTACTGCCGCTGGCAAGTAAGCAATTCCGGAGTACACATCATTAGTTTATAGTAGATAAATTACTGTTGAATGGGGGCAGCATACACCAAAGGTCCAGGAGGCAGGTGAGGATAAGCCACACCAGCTCCTACTGCAGCTTGATAACCACAAGGACCAGCACCGCCAACGCCACCGCCGTAGAATTTTCCACCTAAATTAAGAATAATTATTATCTTTATTTTGTAAAAAAATTAGTAAAAATAAATTTACTACTCTACTTTTAGGGTAGAAATTATTTGTATTTCAATTTTCGTTGCAATTTCAGATATTTATGAGATAGCTTATTATATGTACTAATACTGACCAAGCATATCTTGATGATGTGGATGCATTTGAGGATAATGGGCAGGGGTGGCAAAATGCGGCGGTGGTGATCCATATGAAGATCCTGATCCCCCAGACTTGTTGCCTCCATTGGAATTATTGTTGCGGTACTGTTGTCCATTATTGCGAGAATCTGAAACAGGCATACAATTAAATCACCAATACCAGTGCATGGCAAAATGTTCAAAATTATGTATGTATTATATGATGACATACTTGTGAAGTGTCTCTGGCCATATCCATTTTGGTTGTTGTAACTAGCTTGATACCCACTGTTATAACCACCTTGGTAATTTCCCATCGATTCAAAGACATTGGGGCTTGGGAAAGGCACCTGTTTTTGATAATTATTCTGTCTGTAACCTTGGTTGTTCTGATTTTGATTTGAGAATCGGGGAGCTTGTTGGGCGGCATTACGATTCTGATAATTGTTTTGATTCTCCTCAATAGATATATTGGCCATTTTGTTGTTCCACTGATTACTTTGTTGGCGAGGTGAACTAGAACCACTATTGTTATCTTTTCTTTGCTGCCAGCGGTTGCGACCTATACAAACAATCCAATTAATAATATAAAATAATTAAAATTCTCCAAACTGTCTACTAAATTTACTTCAGTAGTTTACCAGAACTGTTATTGTTGTTTCTAGCCATGTCATTGAGTTTAGCAGGTGGATTCTGACCAGTTTCACGCAATACAGCAACGAGACCACGAGCTTGGCGGGCATCGCCACTTGTAAAGAATGTATAAGCTGTACCAGATTGTTGACAACGACCAGTGCGTCCTGTTTAATGAAATTTATACAATTAAAATTTTAGATAATAAACATTAACACTACTAATAACACAACAAATGGTCATTACCAATTCTATGAATGTAATCTTCGGATGAATTGGGATAATCATAGTTAACAACAAATTTTACATCCTCGACGTCTAAACCACGCGCAGCAACGTCGGTAGCGATCAAGATGGTCGTAGATCCATTTCGGAATTCTGTTAAAACAGCGTCACGTTCTGGTTGAGACTTGTCACCATGAATAGCCAATGCTTTGTGGCCATTGCGACGAACAGCGCGCGCGATATCATCAACCTAAATTTAAATATAATGTTTAAATAATTTGCATTTTATTTGCAATGATGGGTGTACCAGGTCTATTTAGCTTACCTTTTTCTTTGTTTCAACAAATACAATCACTTTGTTATCTTTTTCAGAAGAAATTTCCTTCAACAAATTTGTGAGTCTCATTTCCTTTTCATGTTCTTCACATACTTCAACAATTTGTTTGATGTTATTATTGGCAGAAAGATTCAATGAGCCAATGTTCACTTTGATGTAATCAGTTAAAAAATCTTCAGCTAAAGCTTGTATTTCTTTGGGCCATGTTGCAGACCACATCAAAACTTGTCGGTCAGGTCTGATTTGCTCTATAATTTTACGAATCTGAGGTTCGAAACCCATGTCTAACATTCTATCAGCTTCATCAAGCACTAAGTATGTGCATCGCCGCAAATTTGTTGCACCACGTTCAAGGAAATCAATCAACCGTCCAGGAGTGGCAATAACAATTTCTACTCCCCTTTCCAAATCCCTGGCCTGTGGTCCTTTAGGTGAACCACCAAAGATGCATGTGTTCCTTATGCAACCATTCGCACTATAAGCTTGAGCTACAGATTGAATTTGTTGCGCTAGTTCTCTTGTGGGAGCCAGTATTAGAGCAATGGGACCATCACCACGTTGAATGCGTTGTTGATGCATTATATGGACTGCAGCAGGAAGCATATAAGCTAATGTTTTACCAGATCCAGTAGAAGCAATTCCTACCATATCGCGACCAGACAAAGCAATGGGCCATCCTTGAGCTTGAATGCCTGTTGGTTCTTCCCAGCCTTGCTCTTTGATTGTATTCATAATGTGGTCTGGGAAATTACCCTCATCAAATATTTGGTTAGGACGTGGAACATTGTTACCACTGACAGTAATTTCTTTGGTAGCTCTAAACATTTGGACATCATCCTCACTGCGTCCCTCAACATTGGCATGAGGTTTATAAAAATCTTTCATTATAGGTCCAAGTTTTGACAAGTCCCACATAGGTTTAACTAAACTATCTCCTGGATGTTTAGCTTTCATGCTTTGGAGTTTACGACCTTTAAACTCAAGTGATTGTTGCTGATTTTGACCCATAGTTGGGCTATACAATTTTCTTGTTCCAAAACTTTGAAGGTTAGGATTTCCCTGGTTGACATTGAAACTTTTAGGACCATAATTATTTTTTTGAAAATTTTGTTTAGGCCCTCCGAAATCATTTTGTCCACTGTAAAACTGGTTGGCACCAGCACCTTTCTCTCCTTCATATTCATTCTTATTTTGTTGTTGATTATGAACATTGTTTCTTGGCCTATATTCCTTTGGTCCTCCGAAGTCATTTTGATTTTCATTTTTATGGTTGTTAAAATCATTTCTCATTCCATTAAAATCAGATCTAGGTCTGAAGTTCTTATTTGCCATATTTCTGGGATTAAAAGTTTTAGGTCCTCCAAAGTCAGGTAGACCATTGAAAAAAGGCATTTTACCGAACTGTTCATTCCGGTCAAGTCGTGGTCTGAAACTTTAATAAATTATAATGACAAATTTTTAACAAGTAACAGACAATATTTCTTAACCCAAAGCTTAAAACGGATAAGAATTTATTACCTAAAATTTCCTTAGTGTGAATTATGATGATTGTGATATGATCATAGAATATATTTAAATTATAAACTGAATTTCCTTAAACATAACACCAGAGTAATAAAAAGATTAAAAAACAAAACAAAAACCGTAACATAAGTTTTATTTAAAAATATCAAAGCTACTATAAGAAATACCATTGGTCCCAGAAAGATATTAAATATAAATTATATAAGAATTTATATCTTTTTTATATAAACTATTTTAGGTAAGGCAGTTAAGAGTTAAGTTAGATAAGGCAAAGGACAAAAATAGAAGATGAGACAGCTTAAGTGGAAATGTGCAAGAACTTTTGTTAGACGAATCTGGAAAGTAGACCAGAGCCTGACAAAATGGTAGTCTAAAGAAAGTGGAGGAAGGAGGAGCTGGTTATTGAAGAGATGGTTGGACAACCTAAGATAAGCAGCCAACCAGTCCCTTATCAATAACACTAGTTGCGAGACAAAAACTGGAAAAAGCTAGAGGAGGCTTTAGCACTAGGTTGCTCTTCTGATACATAGTGAAATGTGATACTCAAATAACTTAAATAAAAACTTGTGTTTAAAAATAGTAATGAAATTAAATAATAATGTAATGTATGTGTATGTAATGTCATGTGGTAATGTAATCAAACAATGTTAT
>DWHU01000620.1:0-17129 GCA_018247975.1 Parides photinus | reverse complement strand
CTGGTTTCAGAGTGAGGCCGTGGTATCACACCGGTCGAGCCGGCCCATTCGTGCCGAAGCATGGCTCTACCACGGTACAAAAAACACGGTACAAAGTACAAAAATCTTTTAATATAAAAGCTTTAAACTACACTATTTTAAAAGAAGACTGCAAAAACCTAATGCATATCATACTCACTTGTCAAAATGTGAAGTGTATCCTAGCGTAGGAGTGGCCAGCAATCGATCGTATATATTAGTAACGTTAAGAGCAGTACCATTCTCGGCTTCCCACTTGATATAGGATTCCCACAAACGATCAGACCGAAACTCTAAACCACAGGCCTCTGAAATTAAACAAATATCAAATGCAATAAATAGTTTCATGGCGCAGTAGCTGTCGTTAATAATGGATGATTCCGGTTAAATTTTAGGCATCCTCCACATTTAGTAATAACATAATATTGATTTCTACTCACCAACAGCTCTCTCATATTGAGATCTGATATATGCTAGATCTTCAGTTCTAGTAGCTTTGATATGGTTCAAGTAATGTATCCATAGGTCCACAGACAATGGTATTGCTTTAAGTCCCCTTTCCAAAACCTGAAATGTTACAACATCATAAAAATGCCCCGAGGGCATCAGAGCATTGCCGTAGTAACGACAACACTTTGAAAGCAAGGATATATTAAATAGCATTATATAATATTCTCATGAATTTCGAAAATGTCGAAGTGAGGCGTTGGAGAGATATCGCAACGTCTCACCTGCGTATATATATAATGAAGATAAAATGTTTGTCGGGCATATTACACCTGTTTACACTCGCCGGCCGTCGACGGAGTCTTCGTTTCGTCGGCCTCCTCCATCGCTAACTCAATCGTTAAAAACGGTGACCTGTGCCGTTCCATGTCTAACATGGATTAGTTATTAAATTCTCTTAAGTATGTCCAAAGTACAACATACGAACTTAAATAATGTACATTATTATAGTAATTAACAATACATCATGCGTATACACATCATAAACTTATTCACTAGAATATAAATTATATTACACCACAAACAATGAATCACTAAAACGAAATCTATGTGATGGTTATACAACGCTCCGGTGTGAACCGACGACTTTGCCGTATGAACATTGTTCGCCTCGATGCACTGTTGGGAAAAAAAATAATTGCACAATACCAGTTATAACTAAAATAATTGAAAAATCCAAGAGTTATGGACATATTTAAAATAAATTTCATTTAATTTAATTTCTATATCAAGTCACCAAATAATGACACACCTTATTTTACATGTCAAAACTGTACTTACCTCGAGGCACTTCTTTTTACTTCCTTTACGTTTCTCATAGTCGGCGTACTTCCTCCAATATCCATAACAATATGGGTAGTGTGATAAGAATGCATCGTAAGCTTCCCGCGCGGCCTCCACGTCGCTCTGCCGAACGTTTGATTAACAGTAACGCAACGCGAACATTTTTATTATTATGTTTTAGTACACGGATGTTCAGTTGGCCCTTGCCAATCTACATAAAAGATTCAGTTCTCATTACTTCACAAAGCAATAAGATTAGCAAAATTTATCATCACAAATAATTTTTTATTCTACATTCACTTATAAATTGCTCAGGTAGGCACTACAACAGTTCTTATCTATCTCTAAGTAGCAATTGCCATGATCATTTAAGTCTGTTGTCATCCACTATTGAACATAAGCATTCACAAATAAACCCCAGTGCACCAGTTTGATGCCATTAATAATGGCAAAGTTCAAACATTATTTAAAACCTCTAACCCCTGCCCACATCTGATCATTATGTAGTCTCACAAAACGTCATCGGTGACCATAAATTTTTGTATTTATATAATACATTATTATTATTATTATGTTACAAAAACAAAAAGTATTTTTTATACATAAAGTGCATGCATATAAAATATATAGAGTACATACTATATATAAAAGTATTATAAACATAATGTACCTCTTGATCAACATATTGAAGCAAATATGTCCATCCGGTAAAGTCAGTGGGATCATCATTTACAACTTTCCAGTACTTGTCGAGCTCTGGAAGGCTTTTCTTTTTAGGTTTTTCATCAATGGATGTCCTCTTTTCAGCAGGAACAGGTTTACTTTCACCATTCTACGAGAACAAACAGAAATTGGTATAAAAAAATAAATCAAATAGTGTTATGACAAAAGCTTATGTAATCAAAAAAGAACCTTAGCTACTGCTAGTTTCTTGGTTGATGATTCACTTTCAGATGTAGGCGATCCTGGATCATAATCATCTCTTTCCTCATCAGGTTTTCTTTTCCGAGACTCTTTCGAATCCTTCTTAGATGAGGGCAGTTCATCTTCCGACACAACCTTTACAACAAAATTTAAGTAAATGATTAAGCATGCATTAAAAAAAATTATTATTTTCAATCATAAGGTTTTATTATTTCACTAACATAAATTTTGCACTACAATTGTTACTGTGCAGTGTAAAAAATATTGTCTGTAACTTATTGATTAAATGTTTTATTAATGTTAATTTATGAAAACATGTCTGATGAACAATAACAAAAATCAACTCCACAACCCTCATCTTGTTGGGGACAATCATGAGATAGTTTTCTTTGCAGATCATACATCTTTAATATTTAAGGTTAAGCATGGACAACCACTGGTTTAGTACTAATAATCACATGTGCTCTTTTATTGAATGGAAGCAAAACCAAATGTGTCAGAATCACTTTACTTAATACTAAGTTGGTTATGACCAGTATAAAGATTAGGGATGAAGAAATAGAAGTGATCAATCATACAGTCTTTTTTGGTATAACCCTGGACTTAAATTACAATGGGGTCCTCATATCGAGAAGTTATCAGGCGGACTTAGCTCCGCTTATTACGCTGTTTAGAAAATTCGTCAACTAACAGATATTAAAACCGCGCGTTTAGTATATTTCAGCTATTTCCACAGCGTCATGACCTACAGTTTACTGCAGTGAGGCAACGCCGATAATATCCAGTGTATATTTATATTACAAAAAAGGAGAGCTGTCAGAGCTATCTACAGTATCAGCACCCGTGAGTCTTAACATGAGAAATTTAAGGAAATAAACATACTGTTTACATAAAATAAATTTTTGAAAATTTATCATATACCCACAAAAATACACATAAGTTTAATAAGAATTGTGATAGGCATAACATAAAATTAAAGAATAGGAATAAACTTGATATGTCTAAATGTAGGTACCATAAAATAAGTAACTGTTTTTCAGGCCACTGTATGTGTGAACAATAAATACACTGCCTAGTAATGTGCTAGATATGTCCTATAAGAAATTTAAAAACTTCATTAAGTGCATATTGTGTAGTAAAGCTTACTACAGTATTTAAGACTTTTATAATGACAAGGCTGCCTGGCAGTGATATGAATTGTTCAAGAAGATAAAGAATGATGTGTAAGAAATGAAAATTATATTAGATTTCTAAGTATAAATTAAAAAAAGCCTGGCTAAGTTTCTTGTGTGTTCTTTTTACGTCTGAATGCCTTTTGGAAAACATAGTAAGTTGTTATAATTAATTTAAATTGAATGACGTGTCAAAATACCCCTAACGGGATTTACTGACTAAATTTATTTCAGTTTGATTTTTTAGTTCATGTGGAGGTTGATTAAAGATATAAATTATAACATTCTGCATTTAGTTTGTTCATGTAATTCAAATTTGTGAACAACATCTTTTTCTAAACAAAGTAACTATTCATTCAACTATTTATTTATTATTTTCTATATGATAAAGTATATCTAGTATTACCTCAGTGTCTGCTGGTAAGTCTGCCGGCTTTGGTCCAGGGAGTTCATCATCAGATACATTTTCAGCATCTTTTATGCTAGGCTTCTGAACAGCAGGTAGCTCGTCCTCAGAAACCACTTCAGTTTCTTCAGCACCACCAATTTTCTTTAATATTTCTGGCTGTTTTAGCTACAACAGTGAACAAGAATGATTTTTTATAGTCATCATTAATATAATGCAAAGTTCTTGATTAGTAGTGTGTGACAGTGTACATTTATTATTTATAAAATTTTACACAGGTTTTACCTTAGAATCTTTGTCAACAATTTCTTTTTGCATTTCACCCAAGGTCTTGCTAAATGTCTCTGTTGTGGTGTCTATTGATTTTTCTTCTGAAACTTCAGTAACATCAGATACTGCTTCCTTTAACAAAAATAGAAAATATATGTAGACAATACAATTATTAGTAAAACTACTACATATTTTTAATAACAACAGTTTTTTCTTACAATGTCATCTTCAGTGTAATGATGTAATGGTCTATTTTGGAACCAAAATAGACTATAATATTATTTATTTAGATTGTGTTATATCATTGAAAAGTACTCGAAATATTACAGAAATTACCTAAGTAATAGCATTCTTCTAAATCACCTGATATATCAACATAAACATGGAAACATCAATTTGATTACAGAAACAATCCAGTAGATATGAATCATATAGAAGAAGTACAAAGTTCTTATATATGTTTAAAAGGATTCCAAATCACTTGCAATTTATTCCAGAAATTTTTAGAAGTGGTATTGATTTAAAGGAGTTATGACTCCTTGTTACAAATCCCTGCTTATTACAAAATAACACTGATATGACAAACTAGTAAATCTAAACAGTTGAAATGTAGATAATTAGTTAAGTTATTAAATTAATCCAAAGTAGAAAATATTTTTTCATTACCTTTATATTTTTACAAGAATTATAGTCAACAGAGTCTTTAGTACTTGCATTCGGATCTGGTGGTTTAGAATCAATATTGGAACAGCTAGTATCTTCTGTATTCAATGGTTCTACATTTTCTGACTGAGCTGACAAACGTGTATCATTTGTAATTTCTGCAGCGTCACATTCATTGTCAGAATTCATTCTATTTTTTAAATTTATAGAAAAATCCGAAGTATTGTTTGTGAAAGCGGAATCACTTACATGTGAATCGCCGTCTGATACATCGTTACTCAAAGATTCATTGGGAAATGTTACAGCGTTATCACCAACGTCAAAATTGTTCGTATTGTAACTAGTAGCGTTATTTTCCAAATAATCTCCAACACTCCCGGTTGATAATTCGACAGCATTAAGAAATGCTTGATTCGAAGTAGACGATTCGTCCACAGCACCAGTATCTACACAATGAAATTCCCCTTCCGTTAAAAGGTGCGATAATCCATTAGAATTTTCGTTTATTAAAGGTCCCTCGTCAGTTTCCATCGGATTTTCCGATAAACATTTCTAAAACAGGGCAAAAAAATATTTCTTGGTAATCTTGCAAAGCTATATAAGTCATAATACCATGGAGGTTATTTTTTTATTGAACGTACCTGCATGTCTGAACTAGCGTCGTCATCCATTTCCAATTATTACAAATTTAATTTATACTTATAATATGTACAATCTTTTTACTTAGAAATGATCGCAACACTCGTATTAAGTTAAACAAAATAATACAATATCCCAAATTATTAGGATCTAAAGCTAAAACACAACAAAATACACTTACGTTAGTACCAAAAACGCAATCACAAACCAGTATCTTTTTTTAAAACAAGTACATGAGGCGTACGCCAACAATGCATACACAGCTTAGCAAGTCTTAATTTTGCTCAATTTTTCGAAATGTTTTTAAATTAGACAAAAGTTCAACATTGACAATTATCATTTTTTTAATTAGATCAAAAATCTTTTTTATTTCAAAAGCATTTCTTTGAAAGGCTAACTTATTTTAGTTTTTATTAAGGGTATCATTTTGCTTATTTAATCTGTGATCATTTTCAAGACTAACCTAATTCATTTTCTGTTTTTGAATTAAAATATGAAATATTTAATTTTTTCACGTAATTAACAATAAAGTTTTAGCATTTTATTACAAAAAGTAACAGCGATGATAAGAATACAATCTATTTGCAGTTCTGCTTTAACTACAGTGCCTATTTCATTTAATCAACAAATCCGCGTTAGTTACTTAGTACCAGATTTATAATGTATTAAAACAATGTTTTTTAATTGCTAATCTTAATGTTTACTTTTAGAATACATTTATTTTAAGACGAAGATGTCCTCCGCCACTACATAAGAAAGGTGGCAAGCCATCTAAATTTAGAGGGAGACACTTTGTTTACGACTTGGTAGTAGACACAAACGTTGTAAAGAAACCAGATATGAAGATAATTTTAAATCAATTTGTTGAGGGTAGGTACAACTTTATAAACATTTCCTTACACCAATTCATGCTATTATAAAAAAGTTTTGATATGATCTTTAAATATTATTAACTTGTGTCTCAACATAACTCTGTGATTTAATAAAGATTTCTCTTAACATGTACTTATTTGCGATATTTATTTAACAAATTCATTTATGAATTTTAATGAATAGCAGTTTGTTTAATGGAGATAAGTTATTTCATCTATTATAATTATTCCTTAAAGGTGTAGGAGAAACTGGAGATGTACTGACATTGAGTCCTGCTAATGCCTATAAGAATTTTCTAGTGCCAGGCTTAGCAGTTTATGCAAACACTGAAAACATTGAAAAATATAAGGTTGACGAGAGTAAGCCAAAATTGGACTCTAACTTTAGTTCACCTTATGTACAACGGGTAATATTTATTACTATTGTTAGAAATTTTATATTGAAACAATAGGCAATCTTTAAAAAAATTGTGTATAATAATGTAACAAAGTATTCAGACTGTGATTCAAAGTGTTTCTACCTGGTTATAGGATATTTTTATATAAAGTTGCCTAATTCTGATTTGTAGTATCATTAAGAACTATTAGTATACTTAATAATATACAACTTGCTTATTTAATAAAACTTTCTTACCAAAAATATCATTCAAAGTATTTATAAAAATAGTTTAATAAATTTTAACTTGCACCACAGACTATAGGTTGCCTGTCCCGTCTTGTGCTACAAATAACTATGAGTAAACAACAACCATGGACACTAGAGCCCTGGCATGTACGAACCTCGTTCCGCAAAGCAGGTTTTGTGGTGCCGGAAGATGCAATAAAAATGCCACCTGTTAAAATTCAAGGGCCTGATCTCTCCCTACAAGATAAAGAGTTCTATGTCACTGTTAAGGTATCTATATAATATTGTAACAAGTAAAGTTTTATCATGAATCTTAGTTTTTGTTATATGTTCTCTTCTTTGTTTCCATCTTGTTATGTAGGTCAATATAAAACTATTTGTTTCAATCCTGTTTTTAGTTAGTTGTCAGTTTTTATGTTAGCAATAAAGCATGTAGATAAATATATGATAATCAATTATCTTATTATAAAGGAAAATTTATTAATTGAAGCGCATAGTAAAACATTCATGACATTTGCACTTCTGTTTTAATTGGCAACCCAGCAGATAGATAAAAGTAGTAGATATTTAAATGAAATCTATACTGTTTTCTTGAACTTGACATTGGCAACAAGTATAAAAGATAAATATGATTACAAAGGGATCATACAGTAATAAAATTTACAATATTTTAAGCTCAATATGATAACTAAGACAGTTACATTGGTTGATTGAAGATTTGTTTTGAACCAAACAGTATTACTTCTGACAGTGTTAAAAGACCAAATTTTGTTATTGTTTATGGTACACAAGCATTTTAAGCATTGCTAGCATTAAAAATATCTAGAAGATAGTGACAAACCATTTTGTAAAGTAAAAACTATTCTTGCTGCACATTACACCTCCGAAGCAAAATCAAACCCAGGGTAAAACTGCATCAGACTATATTACAGAAACTGGCTAATTAAGTCCTGGCTGTAAGTTCGCAAATTTAGAAAGTAGGCTTTGTTATGGATTAGTTTGTGAAATAAGTGATGACAGATTGTTTTAAAAATGTTTGTTCTATCAATATATAGTGTAACACTATATATCGATAGGACAAAAATTTTTACTATACGATGGCCAGACGTGGCCATCGTTTTTTTCGAAAGCGTTTATATGACGATGAGGTGCCCATCCTTTCCGCCTACGACTCCAAAACTGCGGAAGTTAGGGGTGGCGCCCGTTGCCATCGCCCCGCCATCTTCCTCTCCCAACCACATCGGCCCACTCCCGATTTATACTAAATTATTTCTTTGGAAAATAAAGTAATTAATGCGAGTAGTATAAACATATTTATGGCATTTGTACTTGGCAATCATCGACGCCTTTGTGATGCCGTTGGTTTCACAGGTATTGTATACAGTAGAAACAATAAAGCGGGTAAATACAATGAATTAATATTTTATTGATAATTTTTAAAATCTAATTCTAGGTAAATAACACAGAAGATGTGAACGTAAGATGTCGGATTCACCATTGGGCAACTGGATTAGACAAATTACCATGGGAAGAATTTCATTGGAAAAAACCTAAAGAGGCTTTGATACCTGAACAGGCCGAAGAGTTAGCAAAGATACCCCTAGTTTAAATAAAATGTTCTTTGTTTGTTTTTAGTGTATAATAAATATATAATATAATACTGTTTAATGATTTCTAACATACTTTTCCAAAGTGCCAATATTACAAGGCCATCCCAATTTTCATTGAGTACCTGGTTTAATTTATTTTTGATTTGAAGTCTAATGTTAATTTATAATATTTAACAACCATAAAATATTTTATGTACGGAAATTAATTGTTAAAATTTTAAGTGACATTCAATCACTCAAGTATGAGAAGCTTTACCATGTAATTCTTTGAAATTCATTATTATTGCAATTTCTCATCATCAACGATATATTAATTAATTAATTAATGGCGATCGAAACAATTTTTTTTTAAGTGTATGTAATTATCGCCTCTTCTTCACCGATTCGCCGCTGTGGCTCAACGTTACTAACATTAGAATTATCAATTGGCTCATTATAACCTTCTTCAGCATCTAATTGTTCCTGAACTTCTTGTAAACTATTAATTTCCGGATTTTCTAATTGGACTTGATCATAACTTTGTTGACCGACATACTCTTCGGTTTCGTAATGTTCTATATTTGTGTTTGGTTCAAGAACTGGTTCATAATTACCATATTGTTCTTCGTAATGGGGATCGTATTGTTCATTTGATTCTTCGTGTTCACTTATTTCACCCACGTAAGCTTGTTCTTGGGACGTTTGTTCATAGTATGCGTAATTGTCATCCTGAACGTAATTTGGATTATTTGTGTACTCTGCCTGAACGGTGTCGCTTTCGCCCGTCTGATCATATGCATAGTTCGCGTCTGCTTGTTCTGTATAAAACATGTTACTTTGTTCTGTTTCAAATTCCTGTATTTGATTTTCATCAGTAATGTCCAGGTTTTCCTGCTGTATATTACCTTGATCGTAAATTGGACTTTGGTCTACAGGATTAATCTCAATTTTAGATGACTCGTGTGATATGTATTGATTTTTAATATCTTGGTTCACCTCGTAAACTTGGTCATTTTTGTCTGGTATCTCTTGTAAACTTTCTTTTTCTTCTGAATATTGATGCTTATGAGAGGAAATATCAGTGTCCTCTATGATTTTGGCACCTAAAGGCGGTTCGTCTAAAAATGATTTCTCGTAATCTGCATTTGTTTCAAGACTATTACTATCTACTTGGTTTTGCATTAGTTTTGGATGCAAGGATTCTGTTAAAGGTTCCTTTTCAATTTTATTTTCATTTTCTATTTTGGGAAACTCATTACAATCTTCAACTTTTGCAATAAGATCTGCTTGAGGTTTGAATTTAATTTCATATTCGGCTTGAATTTTTTCTTTTTCTGTGAGGGTATTTATTTCATTTTCTCCATTTTCGTCAAAATTATTTTTGTGGTCACCGCTTACTTTCAACTGTTGGTTTTCGGTTGGTATAACTGATGACGATGAAATTATTTCTGCTTTTTCTGTTTGCACATTTTGAGGTGAAGTATCAATTTTATTTTTTGATCTTTCGAAGCGATTGACCTCGTTTAAGTCATAACATATTTCTTCAACTAGTTTTTCGGTTTTTTTGTTTTGTAAAACTGTACCAATTTTCGGATCTAAATTTAATTCTTCTAAATTATCATTTAAACTGTTACAGATCTTATCATCTGTTTCTTTATTTTGTTGCAATATTAAAGATTTTTCGTTATTACTTTGAACATTATCATTTGCTCGTTCAGTTTTGACATCATCTATTTCCGCATTGAGAGAGTAACTTGATATTTGTTTACTGTTAGAAAAAATGCTTTCTTTTTGATCCTCTTTCTCCTTTCTGCTTAATTCTTCAAGAATGCTATATTTGCTCTTCCAGTCGCTATTATCATCAGAATTTAATTTCATTGAATATTTGCTTTCGTATTCTAATGCATTTATGTGTTTTGGTATCAGTATATAATTTTTGCTTATTTCCTTTAATAAAACTTCTTCATTTAGCTGTGTTAAGATATTACGGCTATTAACTTCACTGAAGCCATTTTCAGATTTTCCGAAAATTGGGAAGTTTCTCTGCAGGTCACTTTTGTATTTATTATTAAATGGATAAAAATTTGTGGATCCATAAACCTGAAAATTAAACAAAAATCGGTACTATACCTGTGTATTAAATTTTCGATATTGCACTATTATTATCTAACTTTATTAGTCCCATCGTACTATAGCTATAATTACGTACAAACATTTTTTCTTTAATTTTTTTTGACTTTTTAAAAATATAAACAAATTATATAATTATAGGATACCCTCAACTTGTAGAAGCCAAATTACTGTAAAAACTACTTATATTTAACATTTATTAACCTCTAGGATTCCCAAAACATACTTTTTACGCCATTCCGTACTAATCTAAAAACTATTTAATGATTATTAAAAAGTCCATTACATAAAATGAACTTTAACCTTTATCTTCTGATTAAAAAATAAATTAATGTTTTTTAATCAGTTTTATTTATCAATAATATTTAAATGACTAATGTACAAACATTAAATGATTTATAGATTTCCTCACCTTATGAGCACTACCTTTTTGTAACACAACAGAACAGGAGCGTATTTTGTCAAGCCTCTCGATAATGTACTCATTTCGATTTTTACGTTTTCTATCTTCTTCGAGGAAAGCGTCGTATTGTTTTCTTATTGCGTTAATACGCTCGGCTTTGACCCTGTAAAATACAAATGAGAAAGTTTTTAAATAAAAGCTTTTTCATAAATCGTCCTCAGACCAGTTGTAATCTTACTAAAGCTTACTCGTACTTAAGAGCTTATCCACAAGCAGATATCTTTTTCAAAGTATTATTTGTGATACTATTTACATGTTTACTGAATACGCTTTTTTAATTGTCGACATATGCATTATATTCCTTTGATAACAAGTGAAACACTCGCCTATAACAAAGTCATTTTAGACAGGATATTACACTTTGCACTACGTTCCCTTTGCTAAAATGACACATGGTGTTAAATCTGCCACTAGTAATTAATTTAAATTAGTGAATTATATAATTAGTATATACAGTGTGCACAATAGCACACTTGATTGACGGCAGAAATAGGCGTTGCGCTAGTAGCATTTACCGTAACGGTCTTTTGCGACAGACACCTATCACTACACAAACGATATTATTATATTTATATTTTGATATTAACACAGTATTATATAACATTTTCTAAAACTTATTTGTCAAACAATTATTCACATGTTTTCTGCACAAATAATCAATTTTAAAATAAATGGTTTGATGTGTAATTGTAAACCATATATAATGTTAATTTGTCATTTCAAGAAACGTACTTCTTTGATTTACCCATTGCCTTTTTTACTTTAACCTAACTGATGGTCTGTCGTCCGTTGAATTCTCTTTATGGACATGTAAACAAAGACCCCGGTACGACCTTCTTTAAGGTTTTCTTACTTGTAAGTTAGCGCTCGAAAGTTATCAAAAATGTTTATGAGCGTACATACAAAGCATGTTTCTATGGAAAAATATACTAATCCATTTTTTACCCCAGCGTCTTTATCCAGACAGTTATTTCAATTTGGTTTACATCAGGTTCAAATTCTTTTTAAACGGTTTTTTAATTTCGCTAAGGGAACGCGGATGACCCGACCTCAGTTACAAAGTCTACGATACGACAAGGCAATACCAGTTCGTGTTGATAATTTTGTTGATTAAGGAATATAGAGGATAAGTAAACATAATACTAGATCATGTGCAGTCTTTATGACCATAAAATGAAAGCTTCATTTATATCTTTCTTTCAGCAATATTTCAAAAACAAAGAATATTTTTTACGTAGTATGTACAACCATCGGTGTAAAGCAGTTCCTGGTACGGGACTTCTATGGATGTATAAGCTCGAATGACCTTCGACCTTGCATATTCACTTCGGTCACGAATATCCTCTATGTATGTAATACATATAGTTACCTACAGTATTCTACATAATTTAATACGTAGTTCTGTAGTTTTTCTAAGTACTATACTTCCTTAATAATGATTTTAATTTAATCAAAGCGTGAATTATTGAAAACCTAACCAGTTTGACTACTAGAAGAATGAAAAAAAATTATTTCAGAGATTACATATTTCAAATAAGGAACAGTTATTTAGTTTTCTTAATTCAAAAGGTATCTACAAAACTTAGATAACAATCATGTTAATAATTTCTTTTTCAACGTTATCATGATCATCAGCTTCTTCCAATATCTACCATTAATAAAAAACTACTGCTATGATCAAAACTATTAGTGCATTTTGCAAGGGCGAGGTCTTAGCTCCTTTCTCTAGAATTTTAAGTTACAAGGCAGTTGTGACTAGCTTTTAAACTAAGTAGTTCAAATGATCTTGCCCCGCGCTAACTTGTCAAATAAAACCCAAAAATCTCTGTCGATCCATTACCTCTTTTAGTACTGTTGCTTTTAGTTTGCGAAACACCCCATCCGCATCTTATTACACCAGATTTGGGTTGTTCAAAAAAATTTTTTTTTCGCATGATCAATAAAAATCTAAAATATGTAAAGAGCAAAGGTGGAAACTTACATTTTTTTAAAGGAGAAATGTAACGATTCGTATTCGTGTGAATATAGTATCTTTTTTGCTATTGTAATCATGTTTTGACTTTTCAGTAAATATGTCATGACGTTATTTACTGTTGAAATAGAAACAAAGTTATTACTTTGTATTGGTACAAGCTTGTGACAAGGTTATTTAATAAATGAATATCAGTTACTGTCTAAACTTCTTTACAACAAAAGACATTATATAAAGGAGTATCGATATATTATTCATTTTAAATCTTATGAAATTACGTTGACTGTTTTTACTAATTTTGGTTTGTGATGATCACACTGATCGAAACAAACTTTCTAGTTATATATAGCATTATATTCCGACCAATCTACAGGTTTCTGTTGCCGAAGACCAGCAAGGTAGGTACTGTGTAACGACCCCTCCACCCCTCGTCCAGAATTGGTCGCAATGGTGGGGTTCAGAAGCCGTGGTTTGTCACCCATGGTGAAGCTAAGAGGAACCTACCCGGCCGAGCCAAGGCGGGCCGTAAAGCGACGCAGGTCGTTCGAGTAAATTTTTTAAAGGCATGCAGTTTTGTTATTATATAGTAATACGTTAAAAACTGCAACAGTGCCGTTAGCTGTAAAAGACCAGTCAGTCGCTCATCACACGCCATGACTCACGTGTATGTTATATAGTCTTCCGTTTGGTGTTCGAATCCTTCCTGATACATTCTAGTTTTGTCTCAAAATGACAACTACATTAAGACTACTATTCTACTATTCAAACTAGGGCTGCTTTGCAATGGGCTAGCGTATATTTTACCAGCGGTTAAGTTCAGCTCATCAAAATAGATTATTAAAAAAAAAATTGTTATCAACTTAATTGCTTCGCTCCAATAAATCTTTTAAAAAATATAGGATAAAATGTTGCTTATGTTTAATCTACGAAGAAAAACTGTAGAATTCTATGTATTATTTCTTATTACAACGCTTGAAAATGGCAACATTTGACATTCATTCATAGTTTATAAACATTCTTTTGGATCTCAATGTTAGTTATGGTTATGTAATACTTAAATTGTTTTGTTTAAAAAATGATTCACAAATGGTTACATAAATTCATAAGAAAAAGAACGAAACCGATTCCAGAAGACAATGCGATCCTATGGAAGCGACGCCTCAGTTTAGCGTATGGAATAGTTGCCTGGAATGCATTTGGTTTGCTTCTTTATGCTATTTATCAGGGTAAAGCAGATTGGGCACATTACTACGGCTTAAAATCTGATGAAGAACTTTCGATGTCACCAGGTATATTGATATTTACAATTTTAAAATTATATTATTAAGAAGTGAAAGGGCAGCACCTGCCTTAAGAATAGCAAAATTAAATTTTTAAATGTTTTAATGACACGGGAAATCTACCGCCAGCCAGTTTCTATGGTTTGTTATGTCGAAAGTGACATAGAACGAACTCCTAAACACAACTATTCTATATATGCTCTTATCCCTACAAAAGCAATTATAGATTTCCTTCTTGTAAAAAAGGGATATAAAAATCTCGGCAACAAGTAAAGGTAAAATGAAATTGAAAATTGATGTCATCTCTTCATCAAATTTAATATAATTTAAGATGGTTTAGCATATAGTAAATACAGTATAATTTTTTTAGCAAGGTCATGGGCAAATACATTGGGTATTAAAAATGCCAAAGTTTACCGAATATCTGGGTTAACGAAGATAGATGAATATGATATTATTGATGGTGAAGAAGTAAGACCCAATGAAAACAAAGAAAATGCTGGAAAAGAATTAAAAGAGACATAATTTTTTTTGCAATAAATTGCTTTACTTTAATAAAATGTACATATTAGTAAATGAGAACCATATTATACTAATTGTTTTAATAAGAATACCTTTTTTATATAACATAACATAAACAGCCCACTTATTGTTCCCACTACAGGGACTTGGAGCATTCTCTCTTAATGAGAGTTGTGGCCTTTATCCACCATACTGGTCAATTGAAGCTTGGTGGAAAAAGTCAGTGATATTTAATTGTTGAAAACGCACATAACCCAGAAAAAGTCATCGCTACGTGCTAGTTTGAAACCTGTGACCTCCATATTGGAGGTGGAGGTCCTTTACTATTTGGATTCTTTTATATTGTAAAACAATTTAAATTTAGTAATTTTTTCCTTGTCTTCATATATATAATAATGACTACAGATATTAATGGTCATAATGTGTCCATAGCAAAACATATAAAACACCATAGAAATTTATGAAATTAAAAATAATTTCAATGCTATTAAATTCTTTCTAATATTTATTAGGTATAGTTTTGATTAGATGGAATTTTAGGCTTAATGCTTGCAAAAAACATTAAATTATATGTGTATAGGTTATTGCTTCAACATACAAGTTAGTCAATACATACAGTAATTCGCTATATAACAAGGTCCCTATAACTGATCTTTAGTTATGTATAAATCTTGTTACTAAAATCTTAGTTTAAATTTTATTATGTGGATTATATTTAGTTCATAACATGGTTGTTCCATTTCATTCCATTTAGACATCCCTTAATGAGAAAAGTTGAATGTGAATAATTTGTACTTAGCATGTTATACATCAATGCCTGTAAGTTTTCTTTTTTTTGTGACTCACAGTGTAACAGGCTGAATAACGGTTATGCTGATAAAAGATTTCCTTTTAAAATTTCTATCACTTATTTATTAACATTACTTAAAACAGCAGCCAGCAGTCAAGAGTCTATTATATGGACTTCTAGGAAATTTAACAGATTTTTAAATGACAGCATTAACTCTTCTTACGTTAAATGATAATATCATTTAACATTTAGACGTTTTAGAAGCATTTTAATTAAGCATCACCACAGAATTTATTTCTGTAATTGAAATGTACCGTATTCCGGCTTCAAAATCCTGGTAGCTAGTGAAATTATGATGTTAATAATACTTAAAATTAAGCCAATAGGTACAAAGTGGTACAATATATCCTATCTAGCACTGCATTGTTATAAACAAGTCAATAATATGTGAATGTTCTTTTGATCTGATTGCTTCGTGGAATAAAATTAAATTGCCAGTTTTAATTAAAGTGAACTTTAACGTTTCGTGGGTCTGAATAAAAGAAAAATTTCTTGGTTGAAAAATGTAATATATTAAAACACAATTCCCAATGTAACACTGTTTATATAAATCGGAAGTTATACTCCATTTACAAATTTAATAATATAATTTACACTAAAATGATGTAGCAACTAAGTAGTTATATTTATATAGTAGTAGTAAAAATAAATATTTTGCCTATTTTATAAACAAAATTTACAAATAATTTTGATAAAGTTGGAATAGGTAGTAGAATGAGTTGTTACTTTTGACTATAGATTAAAAATAATTTATTTTCAATAATAGACATAAATTATTTTTTTTTTTGGATATTGATATCCACTCGTTCTCCTGTGAAATAGAAGATAATCAGCAGCGTAGGGCCGGTATAGACATAAAGTACAACCATACAACTACTTTTTAATTATTAATTTTTAAAAAGAAATACTAATTTTAATACATCATCCCAGGAATAACTTATTAGTAAGTGTATTAACACGTTTATTATACAAATGGAACATATTTTTTTTAAAACTTTTACTACTACAGAAGTTTACCTTAGCAATATTTTTTGTAAAATGATACAATACTTTGAAAACCAAATATTACTTGTTACATGACCATACTGGTTTTAGAGTAATTTGTTAAAAACATAATATTATTCCCAACCAATGGAAAATTTAGGTATAATTTCTGATTCTCTACTGTAGGTTGTAAAAAATAATTAAGAAGTTAACTGTAAAAAAAGAAATTAAAGTATTTTTATATACACATTTTTGTAAAATTTTTCTGTGTATTTTTTTATTAATCAAATTAGATTTTTTTGTAATTTTTTATATTTCATATGGTATTATTTGAATGTTGTTTGAACTTCATGACTAACTTTTTAAAATTTCGTTTGGGACCTTGATTATTTGAAAAATGCATGTGTATTGCTGCATTATTATTGGTATAATAAATATATATATGTAATATATATAATAT
>DWHU01000619.1:0-17130 GCA_018247975.1 Parides photinus | reverse complement strand
ATCATCATCAGCCTGGAAACGTCCACTGCTGAACATAGGCCTCCCCCAAAGATTTCCACCGCGACCGACTCCTGGCGCTGGCTGAATGTTATTCGCTACGTATTAAATTATATTTTTAAAGATTAATGTATATTAATAATAATATATAATATTTACATTGCACGGGTATTGTTTGCAATACTATTCCGACCACTCCGACGATAGCTGCTAATCCGATCTTCGCATAGATAAGGGCACAAACCAATATGACTTGGAAAGGTAGTAACCAGATGAAATGTGTGTAGATAAATGCGTAATCAAACCGATTCACATCGTTAGACAGAAGATTTACAACTTGACCGGCCGTTGTTTGTGCCAGGGCGCCGGAACTCATTCGCATCACCTTGTAACAAAAATACAGTCCATATTAATGTTTTATTTACAAAGAAATTAACGCAAATTAAAAAACAAAAATTCTTGAAAAAAAAGCTGTTATTTTTTGATTGGCTATGACAGTGATCTTAGTATTTCTGAGAATCTCCTAATTTCAAATTCGATCAGGCAGAGAAAACCCGAGCATAGCATTCATGTCTTCAACAAAATTTGTACATCGATTATAATGTATAAATAATGTTGTATATCATAATCGATGTACAAATATGATGTTTAAAGAAGGATTGTCGCTATTTAATACGAAATCACTATCTAATTCATAAAATTTACTCTTTGCAAAGGTAATCTTATAAGTTTTTTCAACAGAAATAAACAAACAGGCAGAACAAGTACTGCCGGTTACTTATAACGTCTTATCATGTGTAAAGAGAGTAGCTCTTTTTGTATTTTTACGACGTACATTCATCG
The DNA here is from genome assembly GCA_018247975.1 of Parides photinus. Taxonomy (NCBI): domain Eukaryota; kingdom Metazoa; phylum Arthropoda; class Insecta; order Lepidoptera; family Papilionidae; genus Parides; species Parides photinus. The sequence continues at coordinate 16,290 of DWHU01000619.1, read as the reverse complement.
TATTGTTATATGGTATTTAAAAATTTTTTGAAAAATATAGAAAATGTTCTGCCTTCAATAGTTTTCGATGGAGACGTTTATGAACTGAAATATTAATGCATACTTCATCTTTTACTCATATTTATATTAGTTGAAACATCGCGTGACTTACCTTTCTGTATATAAGTGAACATGCAGCAATGCGGACCTTCATACCGAACTGTTGGGTGGAGTAAGTGCCGTGATGGTTCAGAAAGGCTATAAGTAACGACATCAAAATCACCGCAGCCGCACAGTACACTGCCTGTTCGTAGGCCATGTTCGAACCTGGCTCCCAGTAGGCCAGAAGCATGCTTAATGCGACTGGTTGGAAGGGCCTAATTAATAAAAAATATCTATTAAAATACTACAAAACTATACTATTAACATTACGTTAATAGTAACGTAATGTTAATAGTATAGTTTTAGTTTTATTTTGTTAAGTATACAATGCAAAAACTTTATAACATTTTTTTAATCATTAAAACTATATAAAAAGTTTATTTATTCAACATGTTTTGAATTTTAATGTCTGTTGTTAGCCTTTAAAAGATATTATGACTACTGTTAATGAGTTTTAGTAATTTCTTGTAATTAATTTTCTTACGCTTGCTTAAACATGTAATTCTGACGTCGTTCTCGAAAGATCGAAACGTAGTCTGTTTATTTTTAACAGATTATGCACCCGTCGTCTTCCGAGTCATAAATTAGTTATTTTCACTACAATTTTTATGTAAAAAATTATTAAATAAATCTTAAAACTACTAGACAAATTTTCCAGAAAAAAGTTGCTTATAATTTAAAGATAATATTTTAAAGATATATATATATTAAGATCGATAATCGGTAATTATTTTTTTATAATTTCTTGTATGATAAACAAACCAACAGATTCGCCAAGAGAGTTAGATTCAATATGCAAAATAATGTTATACTTATAAAACATATAGACATAGATAGCATAAAAATAATTCAACGTAAACTGTTATAATTCCTTAAGTTAATTATAAAATTGTTGTTAATGTGTATTTCGTAACAATTTTATTACTTTATTTTGTTTGTGTTGTATTTGGCGTCCAAAAAAACGAAACGCTGTATTATGTAACCAACGCAATTTTATAAAAAATTTTGCAAATTTCCATAATTACTCGCGAAGTTCATTACAATGAAAAAGATACTGATAGGTGTAGTATGTTTTTATGTGCAGAATAATTCAATAACATGTTTATTACTACTTTAATTTAAGTAATTACTATACGTTAATTTAAGTGGTTAGGAGTATATAAAACCACATTGAAATTATAGCTATGACTTTGAGCAGCGCCTTGGCGTTTGTAAGATTAAAATTTTTTGATCAGGAATATCAATGTTAAATAGATAATAATACGTTTATTATTACTTAAGGATGAGTGCTTGAATAAGAAACATGATGCCGGAAGGAGCGTAGCTTAACCAGAACGCCTTGGTCATCGCACGGAGAAGTGATGGTTTCCGGCCCTGTTTGTTCGCTAAAGCGATTTCTTCCATCCATTTCCTGTAAACAAATGTATTTTAAATATTTTATGACATATACCAATTATTAAACAATTATTTTATATATAACTCTGTTCTATTAATTACTTTCCAAAAACCGATTTTAAAAATAGTATATACTGTTATTAAATATTAACGCTAAGAAATTGTCTAGTCGTTATAAGTTAGAAGCCTGTTACTAGTAAAAATAAGACGAATAAAACTTTTGTTTGGATAAGAACGATGGATAACAATTAAAAAGAACAAGATGTTTACGTCGGTGCTTATTAGTTTTTGAGAAATACCTGTTAAATGAATGTCTCAAACATTTTATTAAATAAATATTTATATATGGTGACATAAATTACAATTATATGTTATAAAATTATTAAATGTATCATGGAGAAAAAAACGTACCAATAATAAAACAGCTTAAAGATTTCAATCGAAACTGCAAGATTTTTTCGCTTTTTTCAAACCTGTTCTATTTTTGATTATATGAAACGTCTGTGTACATAAATGTGTCTGATTTTAAATATGCAAATAGTGATTAATAATGTTCTCTTGACTTTTAAGTATCATGATTGGAACTAGTGATAATCACACGTTATCACGGTGGTAACTATTGTTACGTATGATGCACTGTCCATTTTAATTTTGTTATTGCTTCGGAAGTGGTACATTTAAAAGTTGACATGGTAGAGTTAATAGCGCTCAATGAAATAATTTGCTTGCTTTGATGCTGTAGGCGTCCGGTGTGTCACAGTTCTTCTTGTACAACGAATATATTATATTTAAGATTTCCTATAACGAGTATTAAACTAGAAAGTGTTTTGTAAATAACTTATGTGTAATAAAAATGTTTATTATTCAAGTGAATCAATAGAATTTTTATATATAATTTTTATTATAGCTAAACGAAACATATTAAGTTTATGGTTTTTTGCGTTATCTCTATGATAGCGATGATTGAAAACGTAATTAATAGCACACGCACTAATAGCACACGCACTTATTTTATCATTAGCTCTTTTGTTGTTTATTACTATACAAATTACTATGAATTGATTTAATCATTACGTATGTGAAACTCTGGCCTTTGCAAGAATATAATTTTTTTTTGTGAACAAATTGGAAATTCTCATAAATTTTTCTTCTTCTTCTAAGAATTGATCCTGCGTAAGGACAGAGCTTTCCCACTTCTTTCTATAGTGGACAATTTATTCCTTAAACGAAACTTTTCATAAGCTCATTTATTTATTCGATAATGGTCCAATATTAAAGGTATCAAAGCGGTCTTATTCGAAAGGCTATTTTTTATTTGCGTCATTTTGGATGTGCAGCAAATTCTGTGTATACGCTTACAAATTAGCTTTTGATAGCTTAAATGAATTAATTGCTTAATATTTAGCATTACAATGGGTTGATTAATTAGTTAGCAAATTAAATATTCGTACGTTTGCATAACTAGTAACACTAAGTTGAACGCACTTTAATAACAACTGTATGAATTACAATGAACAACAACAACGTCTGTCAATACACTCAGGTAATATGAAAGGGTTCAAGAAATAATTACAAGGTGAGACTGGTTTATAAACATCATACCGCATTCGTGTTTAAAGTTTTAATATTTGAATTCCCTCTTAAGGCTGTCTTGGAAGATTCCTTTCAAGATCAAGTGCTATAGGCGAGGACGAATCGTTCGAAAAAATTAAACCGTGCTAAAGCTAAGCAGGTTTTAATGTCAGGGCGATTGATCTACTCACGTGATTTTTTGCCGGCTTTAAAAAGCGGACGCTAATGTTCAGTATTTCTATGTAAGTGTTATAACACATTTAGTTGACGTGTGTATTGCTGGTGTCGGAGGAATTGTGCATGACGTGGTATGGGCTTTATGGTTTTGGGTTTTGATATCGGCTCGTAGTTGATCGCTTTAGTAAACAGAGGGCTTGGGTGAGAGGATGTTTTTTTGAAGTAGGACTTAGAGCATCCTTTGAAGTACTTGGCTATGGTAGGGATTTAAAGTCACTGAAGTTCACTTTGTGCTACTACCATTCAGCGCCGGTGGCGATCCGAGTGGTTTTGGAAAACTTTGATATTATCGGTCTTCTTATTTCATATCTGATCTAGTTACGTTGGTATGTTTCAATAATATTCCCACCTTTCTCTATCTAATGTATTAAGTATAGGCAACACTAATAGTATAGTTAAAGAGCAGAAGGACGGCGGTATTGTACAAATCGATAATTACACATGAAGCTTTCATATTTAAAAAGGAATATTTAAATTCCTCTAGGAGAAAGGTATTCGGGTACTACAATTGATTAAGAATATTCGATAAGTTAAACCGATTCCATTTTATCATCGACCGACGTTTTATTGTATCTACAAACCGTATAAATACAGTTGAAAATATATTCAAAGATTTCATTAAGAGTTAAATAACCAAACTAAACTAGGTAATTATAAAAACGAGTGACATCTTCTCAACCACGATTTGGAAATTTGCAAATCCGTCTTGTTTCAAATGTCAGTATAAACCAATCAGCAAGTGTTTATCCTAACAATGTTGACCGATTCGTAGTTTTTTTTTATCTGTTTTTGTTGTTTGCGGTTTTTCTATTAGCGAACGTAGTTTTTTAAGGTATATAGTTTTATAAGTGATGAACTTGGGATACGTATTAATTTATCAATAAAAAGTATTGTAAAGAACAAGAGCATAACATACTTTTAAATATACCGCATTTGTGATTCAAAGATCCGTTATTGTTACAAGTGTACGTAGTTAAATAAATGTTGGCCTCGTTTTATAATAACACGGGCTGCTTGTCTAAACTTATTGACAAGCATTATTATTTTAAATGTCTGATCGAATGGATATATAATTATAATTGCATCATTGCATATTTGTACATATAGGCCGTGGATTCCAAGTTCTTCTTATATTGGTAGACAGTCAAAGACAGTCTTTTAAGGAAACAAGAAACCTATCTTAGTTTCTTGTTCTGATCTTTTGGCATTCTGTACATTCCGATAATTACTCCTTTGATCTGAGAAGGAACCAGCAAACAACCATTTATCATACATTTGCAGTATTAGTATAATACAAATTGATATATTGGGTTTCATTATTAAATGTGATTTGTTAATTATTGTGCTATTTAAAAGTTGTATTTAATAATTAGTAAACACTTTCATGTCCTTTCCTTTTATTTTTTGATTCTTGCACATTGGCTTAATTTTTTAATAATAAAGTACAGTCTGTGTATTTATATAATTGATATTATATTTATGCCTAACCGTAAATATTATAATCCATACTTAATACATTGATATTAATTAAGGACAATAATATCTTTTGGATATAAGAAACGGATATTTAAATTGTAATAATTATGTAATTTAAGCAAAACCGATTATAATTAAAATATTCATTAAATACTTTAAAATAAGATGTACTTGTAAATGAGTACATTATTATTAAACAGTGCTGTTATTCTTAAACGCTTACCACAGAGTAGTTAATCTCAGTGGAAATGATTACGTGATATGATTTTGTACATGAATGATTGTTAAAAAATATTATTAAAATAAGATATTTTGAATAACTCGTTTTTAAAGATGAATATTTTAACAAGACCGCAACAGTTTTAATAATAACAAAATTAGTTCTTGTATATTTCTTGTGCGGCCGAAAATTATTTTATTTTGCGTCTTCACTTATGCTGTATCATAAGCAACCTTCAAGGTTTCCTCGGATTTAATGCCATTGGATTGAAGCCACTTAAAGAAGTTTTTGTCACAGCATTACATTTTAAGACTAAGTAAAGTATTATTAATTACATACGAGTTAATGAGTTTCTGTTCATAGCTAAAGTTTATTATTATACATGCTTTTACAATCTCTGCAGTGTATTTAAAAACCCTGAAAATAAGTTATTGATGTATAACTTTGTATATATATGTATGTGTATACATATACATAGGATCGTAATGCTGATTGTGAATTATCTGTAGTAGTATGGTTGATCGCTGTTTTACCTTGTCCTTATTTTGGAATGATGCATCGTCTTTTCACAATCCAAGTAATTATTAACAATTACTATCACGAGACATGGAGTCTTAGTACAGCTTCAGTGTTTCGAAATAGAATTTTTCTATGAATAAATTATTAGCAAATTGGATAATTTTAATTAAACATAATGTGCTAAAATATGTTTCATGGTAGATTTACTGTTACGTAAACCGTACGAGAGACCTTTTTAGTATTAGTTTTATGAGTACTTTCGTATAACTGCTCCTGCAACTTCCTGAGGGTTTATGGTGACTGCGATTACAAACTTTTTCGGGAATGCTATCGCATATACCCTTAATCCACAGGGTTTAAGGGTAAATAATAGCCACATTTTAGTTGAAATATTCCTCCCTGTTTATTCTTTTGGGAGGTACTTCGTATAGGTATTCACTTAGTCAACAGATTCGACAAAAACGTACTATCCTATCTCCTAGCGGCTAAAGTTATTGGAATTTGATAATAAAAATTAACATAAGTATTTTTAAATAATAGTTTCTAGACTTATTATTATACGTAGCTTAGTGGTAATAATTTTCATGTGTTTATAATATCATTCTCTATTTATTTTTTCTTAGTGTACCAAAGAAAAGGTCGGGCATGGAAACCTGATTCCAGAGGTGACATATTACATCATTTTATTAATGTCTCCGGGTCAATTTTAACTATTATTCTTCAATCAAAAAGTACAAATACGTGAATACTTATAAAACCGCTATAATAATAAAGCAATGCTGGAAAGTGGACTAACCGGGTAATATAATTTAATTCTTATTAGGCGACCAAATCAAGATTAAACAAAATATTTGCAATTATATTATATTTACAATGTTTAGTTTTATTTTTAATATTATTATAAAGATTGTAACGACATCCGCTTTCGGGATCTCCATTCTGACACGTTAACTGATCATTGCGTTAAGATCTTCCATTGTATATCCTCAGACGGTTACATCATCGCCAGTTCCTAGGAAATTGATGGTGATGAATGATCCTTTGGGGTGGATTCCAAAGCTGTTATAGTTCAAAATAAAAAGGCGTCTTCCAGTGCAGAGGAAAATAACTGTAGATTATACCTTCTTGGTGCACTCCATGTTGCTATTGATGGATCGACATGGTGGTGTTTTGTACAAAGCCTTCATGAATATAACTGCTCAGATTCTAACCAAATCATACGTTTTATCAAATATCATCAATAAAATAAAATCTGTCGCAAGTCTTCACGGAATCTGCCTTATTCAAAGAACAACATAGCAAGGTGGATCTGTTTTAATAACTTTGTTTATTTTTTCCTCCACGGTCAATAATTTACGTCTTTTGCTTTTGAATTTAAAGTTCTTCAAATGCATTTTGATTTAAATTCATATTTTTTTTACGATTTGTTTTTTTTTTTACGCATAGATTTGGTTTTATTAATGTTTGCATGGAAATTAAGATTAAAACAAAACAATAATTTAAATTTCTGTGACGAGTTTTATCTATTAATAACATTAATTAACGATGTAATATTTGTAATATAATTATACGATATTATTACGATGATAGTGAAAGTTATATTGTTAAAATTGCTAAATGAGGATGAACATGCTTCGTGTGAACTATTCAAAACAATCCGTGAAGATGTCACATTAGTGTTAAAAGTTTACATAATTACCAAGTGCGTGACACGTAAATGTGTCACATAAGTGACAATCGAACGAATAAAGAGTAGATACTGAGTCAAGACACCGACAGGATACTTAAATAATGGCCTCATTGGTAATATCCGCGGATGTCGTTGAATGTGCACCGTCGGAATGATTCTCTTGGGAAAGGCAGCCAATGTCTACGAATGCACGTTACGTACTTGTAAAACAATCCATTAAGACGAAGTGTAGCTAATGATAAATGTACACCGTACTCATAAATATAAATATTTAATAACCTGTTAAGTACTGGTATTTCCTGTAACCTATGAAATTACCTCTATGGTATTATAAAAAATAATATGTATTTTATTATTTTCCTATTAGAACCTATCAGTAAATTCCGATAAAACGTGTTTCCTGTATCTCACCTGCGAGTAACGCAATGCAGTTATTTGTAACACCACGTTTAATGTAAATGAGTCCGCGATTGTTTATAGTTATGCCACGTGGTCGTGCGACCTAATGTATCGTTACTAAACACCACACTGTGTGATTCGATGTTATTTATTTGTTTATACATATCTTCAAGGGCCAAAATAGTGTACTTATACACGCAACTAGGGATGTTCACGAGGCTTTTTTTTTTGGATAATAATATCCACTCGTTCTCCTGTAAAAAAGAAGATAATCAGCGGCTTAGGGCCGGGAGTGGCTGAGCACGGAAGGTCCGGCCTGTAACCTCCCTATTTATGCAGCAATCCTCGAGGGCTTCCTTAGAAGCCTCGGCTCGGGCCGCTACTTTATTTTATATATTATTCACTGGGCTGGAGCGTCGTCGAGCTCTTTTGTCGCTTGTTCCGCGGAATTCACATGGCATCTTCAAGAATAGCAATGTACATTAATTTTACTGTTCTCTTACGCGATGTGTTTGCTATTGGTGCTGTCACATGTACGTACTGTCGAAGATCCTAAACTTTATTTGTATCATCAAAAAGGAATCCCCGAATGTATTTTAGCAAAAACAAAAGATGAATAAATCTGACTTATCTCATGAACTTTGGTAAATTTCTTATGTTTTAAAAGAATAATATTAATTGTTCAGTGCGAAGATTATAATATAATGAGAAGAAGAAGAAGAAGAAGAATAGAAGATAATTCGACTTCGACTGGCCGATTAGCTCAATTGGCAGTGTACTTGCCTACTGAGTAAGAAGTCGTGGGTTCGAAATAGTCTATCAGCTATCTAGTACCCATAACACAAGCAAGTATACTCTGCTTGCTTTGGGATTAGACAGTGTTGTGTGAATTTCCAAAGATATTTATTTATTTATCTAATTGATTCTTGGGTATTAGACTGCAGATTGCAGCGATTACATACTATTAACTGTAAAAAAACAAAAAAAGACCTCAATTTTAATTAGCCAAACAATACTTGTAATTCTATGCAAAAGAAACTATTTTGACATCGCAACGTTTATGTTCTAAACGCTTACATACGACCTCGTACTTTTGGTTATTACATAAATAAATAAAACTGTAATGCCAGACGAATCGCTACAGTACGTATCTAAATACATCACAAGGTTTAATAAGCATTTTTCAAGTATATGTGGCAAATGCTGTTGTATGATGTTCAAAGGCCGTACAACAGAATAGCAATAAATCAGAAAGGTTCTTAGTGGGTCTAATAAGGAAATTTAGAAATCAATAGCGACGATATTGAGCCGCCGTGTGTCCAGTCTCGTGATCACGCAACGTTGCAGCATCGTCGCCATTATTGTTTGCTGCGAAGTTGTTGACTTTGATAAGATGATGCAACTCCTGGCATAAATCACCTTGAGTCTGGATAAACGGTTAACTGTAAATGGTTGAAAGTTTGATGACCTCCGTATTTCCATGCCCAGTTTTCCATATTCATAAGTACATACTTTACCTAATTTTAATGAAATATTAATTGCTACATATTTCAATTCTGGTGTCTATGTTATATCAAGTTCGTATTATTAATTTAAATCCCCGTGATGTTTTTCATTTAATAAATCAATAAAGTATACACCATCTAAAAAAAATTGGAAATAGGCGCAGTGATTAATCAAATGACCTATCATTCAAGCTACTTAATTTTTTTTTAAATAATTTTTGTAATGGTTGATTTTGACTAATATAAAATTCTAATGAATATTTGAACCATGGTAAAATTATATTTCTGAGCTGTTTATGTTAATAACTCAAATTTTAATAACATTTACTGTTTGATATTTTTTATTAGAATGTATTGACGTAAAACTACAGTAATTATAATTTATAATTCTTTGGAGTTTAGAGGAACAAAAACGTCAAACTTAATTTTCTGTAATAAGATTTATGTTTACGCTTTACACAATTCCACTGTGGTAAAAAATGGCTACTTCTTGTAATTCTGTTATCGACTTGCTTTGTTTGGATCGTTGTTATCAAATAATATCGTACTATTTGGAAAAAACAAATAAAATACTCCGTTCCTATATTTTTTTTGTAATTTGGAAACGGCATTATAAACAGTATTCGTATGAGTTTAATATTGAAAGGACTTATGGAACGCGTACGTTCTAACTTGTGTGTCTATATTAATACACTAACTACCTTTGTAATGTAAACTTGTATCGAACTTGATCTGCCACAGCGTACTTGGCCTTTGGTATTTAGTAATTGGTACTGGTGGCTACGTACAGTACGCTGCTATGTGTCACGTGTGGTGACTAAGCTTCTTGCTGCATTATGTTATATATGCTTTATAATGCGTTAACAAGTCGCGAGTCGCCTTGATTACCACTTCCCATTCTCACAGATTCTAGGCTTTTGTGTATTGCTCGTCTCCCAACAGATCGTCTCTGGAGACTTCATCTTGTAAACAGCCGATTCGTAGTCATCCAATAATTTAAAAATTTCACGGTTTTCATAAACTTTTTATTATCATTAGAATATATTATTATAATAATAGAAACATCAAAGTAGGAGAACGATAAAACAAAATTTCTGTAACTATACTTTTTAATTTATAATTTGTAAAACTGACCACAAAGCTTCTTTCCTACGAAAATTTAATTCCATGAAAATATTTGCATGTTTATGTAACGCAAAGGAGACAAAATATATTTCTAAAGAATTCATGGCCTCATTGTACTTGTACTAATCATATTTTTTTGTCCTATTATTTTGACTTATTTCACCTACAGTAAAACGCGTCGCCTGTTCTCTCCGTATAACGTGTCGAATTGATATCAAAAGTCAATGTACTAAATAATCAATTCCAATGCGTGAATTTGTTGTTATAAAATAAATACCGAGCAATGCATGAAGACGTAAAAGAAATTATCCACCCGAAGTTTTATTCCAGTTGCATTATTGAATGCGACATATAAATAATCATCATTTATTATGTAAAAGTTGTTTTGCACGTGTACGTATTTATTTACTAGCAAGATGTGTCTGTAATAGGTTGTGTATTACCATTATTTCCAAGAAATCAGCTCCCATTGATTTGTTACCGTTAATCCATTAAAATGTACATATATAATAAAGGAAAAAAAAATCATATTTATTTAGCTTGTATCATCTACTTGTTTATGATTAATTATAAACAGGAATTAAATACAATGTATATTGAAGTATACAACCACGTACTGGCGACTTCGTCTGCGCAGGATTAGTATTTCGAGTAGCTTATATTGGACGTGGCATAGAAAATAACCAACATTATGACATTAAAAATATCACATAAATAATTTTTGGCTGGCATTTGGAAAATATGAAATCCTGACTGAATATTGAGATGTCAGAGTCGTACTATAATAACGTAACAATATTGTCAAAATAAGAAACACAATAATTAACTTGTATGATCATCGGATCATACATTACGTATGTGTAACTTTAGTGCTTTGGCAAAGTACGCCAGAATAGCTCGCAGATGATACATTTTTCTTACGTACTTAATATTTTGGACAATACACACAATATCTTTATAAATTGTAGCCTATGTTTTATTCTGATGTATAAGCTATATTATTGTAAAGTATCATTTAAATCCATTCAGTAGTGTCCCCGTGAAAGGGTAACAAACATCCTAGCAGACAAACTTTCGCATTTATAATATTAGTAGGACATCGTCTATTTGAATAATGTACTAGAGATTACAAATGTTAAGAAGTTTTTTATGTGGACAGTGCAGTCATATTGCCATAATATATGTACGTTAAAACACATTAATAGTTAATACATAATTATAATCAATGTATTTATAGTAAGAAATGTATTATGTAATAAAAGATAATATTAGTAAAAAAAAAACTCAATAAAATTATTAAACTTGTGCATTTTTAATTTACTTCATATATTATTATTGTGATAGCCAAGTGGTTTCGAATTCCAGCCTCCGTTCGGAGATCAAATCCGGCCCGCACCGATAACTTTTCTGAGTTATGTGCGCTTTAAGAAATTTAATATCATTGGCTTCATCCGCCAACCCGCACTTGGCCAGCGTTGTGGATCATAGCCAAAACTCTCTCCATTATGAGAGAAGGCCCCGAGTCCCTGCAGTGGTAACATTTAGTAACTCATTAAATAAAATTGTTATCTGTCAAATTTTTAAACATTTTGCGCCGAAGTTTTTCTCATGGCCAATTAATTTACTTTAAGGTAACGAAAGCTGCCCTCGAAATAGAAAAGAACCTGTTATTTTCACATATTTGAGATGCGTTAACCCAAACAGGTCCAAAGTACCACGTTGAATTGGTTAATGAGTGGCCGGTTCCTGTCGCGTACGAGATAGTTATCGAACTACCTCTGTCATGTCGCGATATTAACCAATAGGAAGGTAAGTTGTCACAATTACCAGTAACGCCGTAAATTAAGCAGACAATTAGCCTATTGACTAATGTAGATACAGTCTTATCGTGCAGTCTTAAAAGTGATCTTAATTATACTTTAACAGTTATTGCTCGTAACAACTCATTACTACTGCTAATAGTTTTATTCATTTATACAGATTTTTTATTCAAGAATTTTCCGCTAAGAGCTTCACTTGATACAGATGAAAACAAATGTTTATTTACTAAGGATTGATTTAAAAACCTTCCGCATATTTTTATCATCGCCGCGTTACGAGTAATTTGAACGTACTGTATAATATGACATTTTCCGAAAAAGCTATGGCAAAGACAAATAATGGTATCATCTGTTTTTCTTGTTGATTGATATTAATTTATAACACAAATGTGCGAAATAATGCGCACATCGCATAATGACAGGTAGATACGTAGGTAACTATCATAGTTTTAAGCGAAAGTGAGATTAATTAGGTAAACATGTTTTGTTAAAAATAAACTTTGTAAAAATTAATGACCGCTTACTTCTTAAAAGTGATGCATTAGAAATTAAACAAACTAATGAACAAATATGTTAATCGCTTATTTGGAACTGAATAAAAATTATTGCGCAGAAACTTTGACACTAATGGAACTATATATGTTATTTAAATGTTGTTATTGTTATTATCACAAGTACATACTTTGCCAAAAAGATATTTACGTTTGTTAATTTGAATTAATATACTATGTAAAAACTAAACTAGTCAATTATCGAATGTTTCAAATCAATGAATAACGTACTGATTAACTGTATGTTTGCTTTAGTTTTACTTAATTCTATTTAAATTCTCACAGAAGCTCTAGAGAAGATAAAAACTAAAAACCGTAATAATTTTTTATTCGATCTGTAATAAAAGTTAACGTGTATAGTGGTGAAAGAAAAATACGGGCACGTCGTAAACCTGCTCTCAGCTAATGAGCGAGCTATATAAAGTTTGCACCTAACATTATAATACTTTATGTCATAAAAAGGTGCATCCTTAAGGTAAACGCACCCTGTTGCGAGTAATGTAATCGTATCCCGTTTATAAATAGACTCGGGAGAAAGGAATTCGATATAGTTTTATTTGTCTCATGGTCCTTAGTGAATTATTTATAAGGTTTGTATCAATTTGTAACAGTTAATAGAATATTCATCATCATCATCATCATAAACACGCAGATGTCGACGTCCCCTGCGGGTCAAATTGACATTTATCGGTCCTAAATAAAAATAGTCTTAATACAAATTACATATTAATAAAAAAATAATATACCTTAAAAGATATCATACAAGTTTTATTTCATTAAAGCATTATAGAGGTAATATGTTTCGTATTGATATTCACTATTTTAGAGTCCTTTTATTTTTTTAATTCATAATTTAAAGTAGGGTTATTAAAAATGGATGACTTTGACTTGTATTGAATACAAATATCCGATGTCGCCAGACAATGTCGACATTTAGGTGAATCTCCGCAATGAAAATTGATTAGTTATTCTCAGTAGCTGTTTTTTTTTGGTGACGATGCAAAAATACAAAACACTTAGCACTTGTTTTTATTAAATATCACAAAATATAAAGGCCGTGTCATCGACGTTTAATTTTTTTTGATTAAGTGAAATTGGAGCACTTTTATCTTGGTAGATAATAATCGAAAATTGTGTCAACACCTAGAAATTTACCAAAAAAATATAAAGTCATTGTGAATGGACTTATAAGATATACAAATGAGTTCTGATATATTATCAATACTAATAAAAAACCCAAGGTTTCATACCGAGCAGGGAAGTTTAAGCATGTGTACAAAAGATTAGTGTTTCATTTGAGCCACGGCGCATAAGATTAACATATAATAGAACGTGAAACTGATAATAATATTCTTTCATAATTAATTAAAAATTACCATATATAACTTTATCTTGAAATAATAAACTAGAACGAAATAAAACGACTGAATTTTCTGAGATGATGGGCAGAAAATGTTTTTGTGGCATTAAGTCCGTACTCTACCGTCCGTACTCTGTAGCCTTACTTTAAGGGAAAAAATAAAGAATAAATAAATAAATTTTCACTGTATTTGTGACGTTTTTTTATTATAACTAAATGTATAAAAGATTATTATTTTATGGGTGCAAATTAATAGGTAACATTGTGTAGATAGCGATTATTTCCGTATTGGTTTGTATGCTGATTAAAATCGTATTACGTTGTATCTAATATTGTTTAAGGTTATATTTACAATACAGGTGTAATATAGACGAATAAATATATCTAAAAGAATATTATTAATGTTACCGATATAACTAATATCTCCCGTTTCTGTTAGCCATTGACCACTTAAATAAATAATAATAGACATCTGAACCAACTTTTTTAAACGAATACAGTTTTGGTTTCCTTTTTGCTTTTGTGTTACTTTGATTATTTAGTTTGATTTAGGATTGACAGTATACTTTGATACAGTATCTACATAAATTACTTCTTTGATTTTGTAATTGCAATTGTAGTGATAATACTTTTTTATGGTATCGTGATTGTTAAGATTACATATGAAGCAATTGTTACTAATTATTATTTTTTTTGTCATCCGCCATTACAGTTTGATATCGAATTTAATTTGGCAAATTTTGCCATTGTATGGATATCTTCTCAATGTATGACAGCAAGAAGTCTTTGTTGTTAGATTCTTACCGGTTAAAACCATGTCATCCTCTGCAAATACTCGAAACCATGAGAGCCATATCGCGAAACTTTATCCGCAACCAAAATTACACGTAAAACCGACAAAAAGATTTACAATAGGTTTTTGGTATGCGTATCTATGTAAAGTCGAAGGAATTAAATAAATGGCTGTTATTTTTATATTACAGACACGTCTATTTAACTCTTTTGATGGATTTATGTATTCTTTTCGTATAGCAAAGATTCGCAGAGATAATAACGTTCAAGTTTTGCGTAGAAGGACGTGCGCTGTTAAAAACCTAAGCTACCGTCTACTTACTACTCACTTGTTAATTCGTTTGTTTGAAGTAAACGTTATGTATAAATAAGTTCTCAAAACAATTCGTGTCTGCGTAAAACCCTTTCATTTAATATATCATAAATATTAACTTCATAAAATACTTTTTATTAACCGTTAATACATTTATAATAATTTAAAGTAATCTTTAATTAAAGCATATGAGTTAAAGACTTTTTTGTTCAAGTTAAACGGAATTATTAAAACAGGTTACGAAGGTGAGGGTCCAAGGTATATAAAAAAATTAGTTTTTGTTATTTATAATTAAATATACATGTTGCGAAACACCTGTGAAATTATATCACTGCGCTAAAGTAAATACATTACTGAATAAGGTAATTAGTGTAAAAAAAATCATACATTGTTATGAAAATTAAAATATATATGATGTATGAAAATGATTACTTACTTTTCCAACCGGTCGCCGAGTTTATCCGATAAGTGATTTTCTTTCGGTTTAGTGAGATCGGAATCGTAGAGGTCTCTTTTATATCCGCGCCAGAAAGTCGGCATCATCCAGAAAAACCATGCCCGTGTCAGAACATTCGCCCGCTTGTAGTTATTGGTCTTCTTTTCACGATTCTTCGGTGGTATTTTCATAGGGTCGCCGGGGTCTTTGTTGCCACTGACCATTTTTGTTTTTTTTCAATGCTTTGTTAAAAGTGAACAAAGAAAATGAAAATTGATTTGCTTTTTAATCCGATCGTTTCTCGCTTGATGCTTAGTGCTGCGGGACGTGCAACATTTTTTCGAGTGAATGCAATAAGGAGTCGCGTCGCTGGCGCCGGGCCGGGATGCGCACACGCACAGCGCCTTGCAAGTGTCGACGCGGCCGGAGCGCTAACCTTTTTTCCACTGACCGGCGCGCGCGGCGCTTCGCGTTTATATGAACACGGTTCGAGCGGCGCCAGTGTCTTCTTTGCTGATGACGTCTATGTTCTTCACAGCCTCATTAGCGCTATTAACTCAACTCCGAGAGCTTTTGTAGCGAACGTACGACTTTTTCCTCTTCGTTGCACAAATACCAGAGTAGTATGAAACGTGACAGCATTATTTTTGACTGGTCGATTAGCACAGTTGGTAGTGTACCTGCCTACTGAGTAAGTGTGGGTTCGTGGGTTCGATTCCCGCCACGGATAATATTTGTT
>DWHU01000618.1:0-17146 GCA_018247975.1 Parides photinus | reverse complement strand
ATAACTCAGAAAAGTCATCGGTGCGCGCCGGATTCGAACCCGCGACCTCCGAATCGGAGGCCGAGGTCCCAAACCACAAGGCTATTACGGCTTCATTTTATTATTAGTACAATGTAATTATTTTCATCACTGCACTTTCAATTTAACCCTTTGATTATAATGTGAAAAGTCTAATGTTTTAAAATATTGTTGTTTTATAAAGTTTTCATGTATGTATATGACAATTACGCAATTTCCGTGGCAACTATCACTGTTACAATTGGTATTTTTTAACAGTGAGCAGTGGGTGGGGATCGTGGGCATCGCGAGAGGAGGCAATGTCTCTGTCGGATCAGGTGATGTGCGCAGCGCGTGCTCTGGCCGCTCCAAACCACGCCGATGCGCACGGGAATCGCCACTTGCCGTTGCTCTTCAACCTATTCCACGCGTACGCAGCCCTCGGATATAACGAAAAACACCAATTATTACGGGTTCGTATATTATAATCACTGTCAGCTCATGGTGGTCCACTGATAGACAGAGCTAGCGATTAATAATTTTATTATTAAATTTTCCATTGTCAATAATGCATGTAAGGGGACATGGAGTTTTCAACATGTCTGGCTTGTAAAAATTAGATAATAGTTAAAATGGTTTCGAACTACATACGTCGTCATTCAGTAATCGCAATAATTTCATTAGTTAAAGAGAATTACAAGTCCATTTCGTATGTTAATATCCCCGCACTTCACTACTAATTAGTGTTGTCACAGGTTATACACATGTCACGTAAATTATGAATTTATTTAATTTTAGCTCAAAATCCTTGACATCGTGTTAACTATCTGCGTTGATGACACCCCAGCTACGCTCGGCAATAAATACCAATACCCCGAGTCTGCGAAAATTCATCAGGTTTGAATCGGAGTAATTTTTTATTTAATAATATATTGCTTGAAGATGTCGATTATAAAAATTATATACTATGTACTAATATTTTTTATTATTGATTATGTTCCTTGTTCGTAATTAGTTATATGTACATAAATATAAAACACTAACAGGTTGTATGCGTACTGGCGAGGTGTTGTGACGTGAGTATGAGGTGCCAGTCGGCAAATGCGGGAGAGTCGCCATTGCCTAATCCGTACGCCGAGCCGCAGCCAGCACACCATGCGCACGCAGCGCGGCCCTCGCTCTCAACGGTCGCCGCAGACATTCTCTACAATAGAACTGGGTGAATAGAATTGTTCTTAACAGTTTTAAGAGAATACCTTAAGCAAATTTTTACATTAACCTCGACATGTGTACGGATCGCGCAACGTCGTCTAAATATATCAAATGCATTACCTATTTTGTTATTATTAAAATTGCATTACCTATATTGTTAAAATACAAGATCGGAATGCGAAGGAGAAAGAGACAAGAGAAAGGAAAGAAGGAATGGGAAGGAAGGAGAAGAATTGAAGATAGGAATGTGGATTAGGAATACGGAATTAGAGACAAATGTAAGGGAAGTTAAATAAAAAGAAAAATAAAGGCCTCGGCCTAACAATACCGGGGAGGAAACGCAATAAATAAAATAAAAAAAAATATACAAGATCTTGCATCATGTACCACAAATAATCCACAACTGATTTTGATACTTTCAGTAACTTTTTTATATAAACCATTGATTATTGATATAGGGCATACATGAAAAAACTGACCGAAGAGTGTTGCGGGTGTGAAGAAGCTGTACGATTACTGCAATTCCTTTGCTGGGAGCACGCGGGCTGGTCACGAGCCGCTTTGGCAGAACTATTGTGGCAGATGGCGTATGCTTACTGTCACGAGCTGCGTAAGCATGCAGATGCGCTGGCTGCACTGCTGTTGTTGGAAGATAGTTGGCAACAGCACAGGATCCATAACGCTATTAAGGTGACGTTGCGTTCTTTTTTTATTACAAACATTGCAGTACCTACCTATTTATATTTATGTACAAGTTTATGATCGCAGGGTGTGGCAGATGATCGTCCGGGCTTGTTGGAGACAGCGCTCCGCTCGCGCGGGCACTATCAGAAGCGAGCGTACGCTTGCGTGAAGCTGCTTGTAGGCGTTATGTGTCGCGCGCCCGCCGCTGTGCGCGCCATGCACACGCAAACCGACGCACGCCGTCGATGGCGCCAGCTACTTTCCTGGTTGCAGGATGAACTAGATCGCGTATGTATTAAACTTTTTTTCTTAACGGACTCATAATTATTTTGGTTCGATTGCGTTGTAATTAGCAGTTGAGAAATGTTGCCTCATGGTACAGATTAGATTCGTGCCTGGTAATAAGTTTTATTTTCAAACAAATATACACACAAGGGCCAAAACTGGTAGCTTAAACTATTTCAATCCCGGACAAAAAAAATATTTTTTTCAGGTATTTTCTATATAACAAATATTCTCTGTTAATCTAAGCGCGTTGCAAGCCGTATGGGGAATGTGTTTAATGTGTTTGAGCTGTGTGGTGACATGCATGTCAGTGGTGTCAGAAAGGTGTGCAAGGGGTCCCCTGCGATGACGGGATTAGCGTATGGCGTAATCTGCACTTCCTGGTCTTAAGTTTTGGAGGCGACTCGTGGTTGATCTCGTTAGGTACTAGAGGGTTCGGGTGAGAGGATGCTTTGTGAAAGTAGGACTTCAAGTAATCTATGAAATACTCGGCTATAGTTGTGAGTCTGTGGTCAATGTGATGGTACAGGTTCCATTGGCACCATTCATGGGGTAGCATGGCCAGAGAGATCTGACCCTTCTTGGTTAGCCGCGGATACACTATCACCTGACACCATACTACACGTACACTAAGCGCTCCCGAGCACTAGCAGCAGCCAACTGAACGACAAATTATCGCGCTTGGAAGAGGGTGGAGATGAGCAGGGGCGGGGCAAAACGGTAACGCCAACGAACGTATGAAGGAAGACGTCTAATCTGCAGGGCGGAAAAAACCCGAACCTTCTTCATCTAATCCTACTATTTTTTAGACAATTGCGAATTATGTTCCAGAAGTATGGTCCGGGCGGTTACGGTTCCTACGGTACCTGGTCCCCACCGGGTACTTCTAACGAAACTTCAAGTGGTTATTTCTTGGAGCGAAGTAACTCTGCACGGAAAACTCTTGAAAAGTAAGTTGCGTTGAAATTATGAACCGGAACTGTTTAGTTATGTATTTATTAGACAAACGTTTAATAGTTTTGCAACAAAATGTTCTAATGGACTTCGTTGTTTCATATAGATGAAATAATAGATACAAGAGAAAAGTAGCGCCGAAGTTGTGATGGCTCTTTGTAAGTTCGGTGTTCTCGCTCCGGTTTCATCCCCGCAGAGCTCCAGGTTCCAGTAAAGATAGACATCACGGATAAATCATGTTCCGAAAATAACAATTTTCAAGGACATGCGAAATCTGTAATTAAGCCTTCTTGCACTTGGTCATTTCGTTAAATAAATACGTCGTGACAGAAGGTTCCGAATTTAGGTCTCGTGAAGAAATTTTGTTGGACGTGGGCGTTCAGAAACATCTTACGTATTTTTTTTATTTTTCTTAGTTATTTATTTTCTTATTGTACAGAGCTTATCAGCTTTGCCCAGAAGAAGACGACGAAGAGGACGAAGGGCGCGAAACGGCTGAGGGCTCCGGGTCGGGAGAAGCAGGCGAGGGTAGTGGCGAGGAAGAAGAAGTTCCAGAAGAGGACGAACCTACAGGACGTCGTCTGCAACTACCTCCACCTTCTATTGCGCCTGCACCCGCTCCGCCGACGCAGGCGAACCCCACGCCTCGCGACCCCCTCGCCGGCATCTGAATGGCACGTCGCCTCGTGAACCATGCCTCTAGTCTGCCTCTACACGTAACTATTTATTTTCTCGCTACACCCAAAACACAGGCTTTTCACCCAATTCCGCGTAAGTTAACCACTTGCGAGTGAATGCCAATGTATGTCAACGTGTTAGTTATGCGTACAGCACAGCTGGCAGCGATCCTATAAGCGACCGGGTGAGCCGTGAACTATTGCGCCATCACTTGTATCAATAGCACCTTATCATTTATAATGATTTTGTGACATTTTAGATTAATGGCTCATCATTCTGCTTGTAGTATGCACAAAAATACATTTAACTGTGAATCAAAAAATTAAAACAATAATAAATCACTTTCAAAGTTTATCACATTTCAAATATACAGGTGTGTTTTCAATATTTCAAACTTTTTTATTTTATTTCTTTTTATTCATGATAGTAATAAATATTTTTTTTGTTTAATTGCCGTAAAACAATATTAACATGGATAAAAATTATTAGCCTTTGAGGTTCACGGAACAACGTTTCGTTGTAACACTATTATAAATGCATATGAAGCCTCGACGAGCACGTATTAATACATTGTTTATCATTTTAACCAGTGCTATATTTTTACGGTCCGACTGACATACTACGATCACGGAAACGACTCGTTCGTCTCGCAACTTCATCGAGATAAAAAAAACAGTAACTTATACTGTCCATAGAATACAGACGCTTGTTAACACAATCGGTATTCAGTAAAATTATCTGTCATGCAGTTTTTTGTTCACACTGATGTATTTTAGTGCATGGTGTCGTGATACCGGTCGCGTCAGTTTACGTATAGCAGTAGTTTTGTTCTGTGATGTTATCAATATATGTAAAGTTTATTTAGGAGGGCATTTATAATTAAGTATTACATTGGAAGGTTGACGTCGCCTCTTGTATATTCAACGACGGAGCAGCGATGCTGTCGCCGGTAGTTATTTTTGTTTTTATTATTTATGTAACTTTAATGTTCCGTTTTTAAATACCGTAATATTTATTTTTTTCTTATTAAGATTTCATAACCCCTATTCAGTAAGAGAATTTATTTTCTATGTACACATGAGTAATTAAAGTTTAATAATTATAATTATGATGTAAAAAGAAAGCGGAAAGGTGAATTAATCACTCGTATTGATTTTCAATGCAATGTCATCAATCCTCTTTTTATTTCCTTCTTTGTCTTATCTCAAAAATGTCTGTGTTCTCTTAATACTTTTATTTTTACTAACACTTTATTATAAAACTATAATAAGCAGTAACAAACAATAATTTAAAAGATATTTTTCGTGAAATTAATTTTATAAATTAAAACCTTTCAAACGTTAACCAACGATTTAAATGGTAAATATCACACATAAAAATAAACACGTTTATAATAAAAATACTAACCGTTCAAAATAGTTTTTCAAATGATTATAGCCAATTTATTGATTCATTGCGTAATTATAAAGGTTTTTTCGCAACGTCATTCTTGTAACTTATTATTTACTTAGACGCTACGTCAATTTATTTTCTAAACCATTTAATAAAGTTTAAGTGAACATTAATATGAACTAAAACACACACTTCTGCTGTAATAAATAATATTTTTTTTTGAATAAGTATATTCAATTATCTATGATGTTTTTGGCTTATTTATAATTGCTTCACTCTTTCCCATATGGGTTTGTTTACACGAATTTCATCAAGAATTTAGAGTTTATTTTAAATTAGAGTAACTTTGGTATTAGTCTACTTAAGAGGCATAATTTAGTTATCATCTGGGTAGGAGCGCAAATGAAGTCGATCATTAAAATGATGTTGATTACATTTTTACCTAATATTAGTTAACTGAGTTATGACTATTGCACTCTTAACAGATCATACTCGAGAACGCTTTTGGTAACGTCAGTAAGATGATTAACAAACTAATGGTATTGTTTTTTTGTACTATTAGCACGTAATTTTTAATGTACTGTGTAAAATTATTTGCCTGCACATAGTTACATATTCACAGAAAACTCGCTAGCTTATATGTTTTTGCGAGAAGTCCGAAAATTTCAAAAATCTGATCTGTATTAAAACTATTATTTATGTTCACTTGACTGATAGGTTTTATTAATTCGTTTTTCGGTATAAATTTGATTTAATGCGAGAAAAAATTCTAATTTCAATGAATTTACTTAATGAACTATTTGTTATATCTAAAAATGTGTTAATTTATGAGTGTTTATTTCGACTGAAAAACATAAGTTGATTTGCATATTATTTTTCTAACATAATTAATATCATTTTGTACAAGCTGGTTTGCCAACACATAGTTGTTACATATTGTGAGCTAGAGTATTATTTTGGCCTAATACAAACTGTATACATACAATAGTGTTATACAAGCTTAATAGTGTTTACCAATAACAGTAACATTGTTGTTATTGGTAAGTTAAATTGTAAAATAGGTATTATTAACTAGTCTTACTGGAAATGTTGCCACTGCATCAATGTTCTGCTTTGTATTATATTAAGTTATTTATTTTTGTATTTCTTTATGGTTGTATATTTACTTGATAAGGATTTCATTTTACTATTAAAATTTCCAGAAAAAATACTAGAAATATCTTCGTTTGATAAAATCTTTTTTAACTACAAAAACGTTATTTTAATTACGGAATTTAAATCTGTTTAAAAAATATAACAACGGTAGTGTAAAAGAACTTTACGATTAAAAATGTTAACGAGCATTAAATACATCTTTAAAATCATTATATTGTAACAGTGATCTTCTTTTAGAGTTTGCATATTTCTTCATTATAAACCACCGCAATGTTATTATGTAGTAAGCACATTGGTATAATATATAAAACGTAAGGTTTAAATGAATACGGGTCTCGGACCTTGTGCCTTATTTAAATTTTTTTTTGCTCAATTTTCTTCAATCAGAATATGTATTTTAAGAGTTCCAAATTCATAACCTGTCATGATATACTAATTCTTTTTGGTAGAACTAAATTCGATAGATATAGAGAAATTGCCAAAATTGCTTGACGTGCTTTTGTAGCTCCAATGAATGTATAATTAATATTTAATAATAATTTAAAGCCTGGTGCATTAGGCGTTGTTTGTTATTAACTTATTACCAAAGATGGGTTTCTAGGTTGGAGAATATTTAGCGGCAGTTTTCCTTCATAGCTTAATAACAAATTTTGTATCTTTTATAAAATGCAAAATTATTACGTTTTGTTAATGAAATCAAATGTGATTGACCTTAGTCTTAGATAGGTGAGATAGAAATATGTTAATAAAATCAAAACAAACTGCCAAACAACAGTTTCACACTAAACATTTACGAGTTTCATGATTTTGTAAATATCATTAGAACTAAACTGTGTCATTTATATAAAAAATGTTACAATCTAAGTAATTCGGAACTCGTAGCAATTGGAAACATGCGAACACTACAGACAAGTGAAAGAGGCAAATAAGGTTTAATAATAAATTTTATGTTAAGATTCATTACAGTTGTACAAGTTCTATAGAGACCTCCCTCATGCGTAAAAGTCTTAACAGTGTAAAACTTGTAACTGATAAATATATTGTAAGATCGATTGAGTTTTGTATAACATTTCTATGGCGAATATGTAACGGATGGCATTTAACATTGGGAATGCACCGAAACCGCATTCGAATGTGACATTAAAATCAAGAAATAAATTTATAAAAATTTTATTTTGCGTTTTATTCCTATATTTTCTTCATCTTTATCCATTATTTTGTGTGGGCATTACATTTACATTTAAGCCTAGCACGATGCAGCATGCACGGTTTCATCGCTGGATACACGCAGTTATCATTCTCTTGATTAATATTGAAATAAAAATTAATTCTGTTATGATAAAAACAAAGTATTTGAGAGTTTATTTTGTAAATCATTATAGTTTTAACAATGATTAACGTGTTTGACCTGTGACATATGTGATAAATCTTTAGCAAGTCGTATTATCATCAATACGCAATATTTGTATCATTATAACGTTTGCTACCAGATACAATCGTTGTCTTTGTGGTTTATAATGGAGAAATACGTTAGTGTAAAAGAATTAGAAGAAGCCGGTTCTTCGGTCTTACCGAAAGCAACGCGCGATTATTACAAGAGTGGTGCGACCGATGAGCATACTTTGCAAGAAAATAGACGCGCTTTTCAAAGGTACTCTGTTACTAACCTTTAATTATATAATAAGTATAATACGAATTGAGTTTACCTGATTGAAGAAGAAAAGAGCTACGTATTTGTTTATTACATTAACTTAGTATTTATAGCTAGCTAGCTAAATGAATTGTGTTCTTAACAGATTACGAATTCGTCCAAAATGTCTAGTAGGGCTCAGTGAAGTCAATCTGCGCACAAGAGTGTTAGGTTATGAAGTTTCTATGCCAGTGGGCATATCGCCTACAGCGATGCAAAGAATGGCTCATCCTGACGGCGAAACTGCGAATGTTAGAGGTATTTATATGCCGCGTATTAGAATAGCAAATTTTACTATTTTAATAAATGTACATAAAATCTTCTTTAATTATGTACAATATTTTAGCTGCTGAAAAAGAAGGCGTAATATTTATACTGAGTACTATTGCTACAAGTTCAGTCGAAGAAGTAGCGGAAGCTGCGCCTCAGGCGATAAAGTGGTTTCAGCTTTATATTTATAAAGACAGGTGGGGAAAATATCTATTTTAAATTCACACTACATTGTATTCTACTCTTGATTAAACGTTACATTAAAAATAGTGTTGCATAATTAAATAGCATCATTCACCAACGCATTTGTTACGTGCTAAACATTTTATTGAATGCTGAATAGCAATAGAATTCAAACAAATGTGTTTAAAAATATTAAAACCTCTCGTGTATTTTTTGAAAACAGTACCTTATTAAGGGCTATTCATTCCATCTCAGAAAATAATTTTCTCATTTTAGAGAGGTGACCAGGAATTTGGTTTTGAGGGCAGAGAAATCTGGTTACAAAGCAATTGTATTAACAGTGGATACTCCTCTTATTGGTTTAAGAAGAGCAGATATCCATAACCAGTTCACTCTACCCCTTCATCTTAGGTATGTGGTTTCATTCGAAGTTATACATGTTATGTAATGTGCCTTATTTTTAATTTTTTATATAATTTTTCATTAATTATACTCGTAATCTCCTCGGCACGTTTATGTACCAAATAATGTCTTTCTCATTTATTTAATCATATTGTGAAAGACTACGAAAGATGGTTGATGCTTTTTTTTGTTACAAAATAGATACTGAAATTCGTCATATTTAGTGATACTTAAATAAAGATTCGGTATGAAAAAATTATTACCAAAATTACTTACACGTATTCTTGTTAAGATATATATGAATCATGATCACATAAAACGATAGATTTTCAGTGCTTGCCATAGTGACGATGAGCATAAACGAAGGAATACTCGCTTGGATGATAATAATTTAGATATTTCTAATTAAATTCCGATTGAGTTGATTAAAAAATTTATGATTACAAAGAGTGTATCTCTCAGTTATCTAATACTTTTAGACTAGCTAATTTCGAAGGTTATCTCTCAACCAAAATACACACGACGAACGGAGGAAGTGGATTAAATATGTACGTGAATAGTCTATTCGACAAGACTTTAACTTGGGATGATATAAAATGGCTAAAGGGGTAAGTTAAATACGAGTGTATGTGCAAAAATTATTTAAAATAAAATTTAATGAGTTTTGTTTTTATTCTTAATAATATTGTTTACATCAAGCATAACACAGTTACCAATAGTGGCTAAAGGAATTCTACGAGGGGATGATGCTGTACAAGCTGTGAAAGCAGGATGCGCAGCTATCTTGGTTTCAAATCACGGTGCTAGACAATTGGATGGCGTTCCAGCAACGGTAAATCAGAATTCAATATTCTCTTACCACCTTGGGCTAATAATGAATTTTAACCTGTTTATCCACCGTACCTTGAAGTAATCAATTAATGCAATCTTTTTGCTTATACATTTTTCTTTTAATAGATAAAATTTATATACTTGTCAATAAAGGCCAGCTATCCTTGTATACTGGCATTTTCTTCATGTTAATACATCCTCCTATAAGAAGCGTTTCAATATCTATGCTAACATTTTACCCAATGTAAAACATGGAACAGAATATTAAAGACAGTTGTAGAAATCGAAAGTGTATTTTTGTATTTTTTAAATTAATTTAAACGACAAGACCACGATGTTTACCTGATGGTAAATGATACGTCTGCACATAACAATGTGGCACTATCTAGGATGGTATACACAGCAATGCAATGTGCTCGTCTCCTCGAGAAAGGAAATTAAATCTCGCTACCCCAGTAATATCACTAGCTACAACTCTTTCCAAACCGGAACACAGCAATGTTTGCACGGTACTGTTTGGTGGCAGAAGTAAGAGCTGTGGTGGTAACACCATTATTGAATAATTATTACGATAAAGCCACTCGGTGGTAATAATACGCCCGCCAATAATAATCAGGTGTCAGTTACTTTGCTAGTTCTGCAGGAATATGAAAGTTAAATATAACATAAGTACTAGACTTTACTTCAGTCCCCAATCTATGACATTGTGGTTCTGATTACATTTTGTTGTGTATTATTTTCCGATAACATAATTATTTTTGCGAATTCATGCAAATTAATCACTTTTGTAACATATGAATAATTATCAATATACTATAAAAGTAATAATATGTAGAATCTCGGCCGACTCTTGCGGCGTATCGTTTGTATTACCAAAATCCGCTTGTACAGTTTTATTATGATCAGTCCCTATATTTATTTCTATATTGATTACTAAGTCATTACTACATTACTTACTACACGTTTTACTACAAGTTTGTCATTATTATTGTTAATCTTATACTTTTGACTCCAGATTGAAGTATTACCAGAAATAATAGAAGCGGTCAAGAATTACAATGTTGAAGTGTATTTAGATGGCGGTGTAATGTCGGGCACGGACGTTTACAAAGCTTTATCCCTCGGGGCAAAAACGGTAAATATTCTTCATTTATATTATTTTAGGTTTTAGTGTTAACGTAGAATAAGGCTAGTAATAGCAAGTAAAATGTAAATTATACATTACATTATCATCTGGATGGCCCCCACTGCTAAGCATAGGTTACTCTCATTTTGGGGTAGTTAAAGTAACTAAAACGATCCCAAACGACCGGCCCGTGGTGACCGCTCCAAGTGAGCTGGATGAGTTCACCTCAGTTGTGTGCCGGTAGGCTGTAGCCCTAGTGGAAGCCGATTTCCACTGGCCATTGACAAACGAGGTGGAGTCGCAGAGAGAAGTGTCGAAGTATTACGTTTAGCCGTTCTCTATTACTTCTACGGCCGTAAAATGGTTCGTAGCGGAGTCTCTCAACAAATCCACCGTAGTGAGCCGCGAGTTTTCTCTCTTGTCTCCTATAGTCTCCGGGTGACAGATTCAGGCGAATCCATTTCCCAAAGAAGGAAAAAAGACTGAGAGGAAGGCGTGCTGTATATTTCGGTGCGCACTTATTAACGAGTAAAAACGTTATCTCCCATGTAAAACATGGGAAAACGCATCCATAACAATTATCATTACTAATAAGTAGAAACCTATTTATTAGTTATTATACAATTTGCAATGTATTATCTTATCATTAAGTAAAGCCGTTTATTATGCATAAACTTACGTAAAAACTAATTTATAAATATTACTAATACCTAGAAGATTTTGTTGACTGCAACAAAATGAAAACGATATGGAAATACATTGTAAAGATCTTTTTCGACTAATCGTTAATGCCAATAGTCGTTAAAATGTAATGAAAAACATTTATATTACTCTCTCGTAATTAACATTTATCTGTGCAGGTATTTGTCGGCCGTCCAGCGCTGTGGGGATTAGCATTAGGCGGAGAGGATGGTGTTCGACGTATGCTCAATATATTTAGAACAGAATTAGAGTATGCTTTCCAAATTGCAGGTAATCGCGGTGATTAAAATATAATAATAATTACATAGCAAATACACGGTTTATATTTTCACATTTGTAATAGAAAGTTACAGCAACTATTTTTTTTTATTTTTAAGGTACTTCGTCAACTGAAGAAATTACGAAGGACCTCGTGGTTCACAAATCCGTCTACAATAAGTTATAAAACAATTTTTTTTTTCTTTATTTCATGTTACGCCAGAAATGTTTATTCTATTATCCTTATGTCTTCACCTTCGTATATTTTTATGTTTTTCAGTATAGCAAAACTACATCATTGTTTTTATACTGACTTGATATCGAAGTATTTATAATTTATAAATCGTAGTAAACTCTGCTGCACATTATCAACACAATGTCATCGTTAATATTATGCAATAACAACTGTACAATAAAAGTATATATATTTAAAGTGTATTATTTATAATTCTTGCAAAAGTTTTTATTATAGACGTTAAGAGCAAATAGACTAAGTAATGTTTAACATATTACTTTCTTGCTTTAGCAAAATTACCTTGCAATAAGTTTTCGGTAAAGGTTATACAGAACTAAAGGAGTCATGTAGTTTTCGTCAGGCCAAAAAGTTTTTGATATTTTCTGAAAGAAAAAAATATTTTGAGTTGTTAACTATTCCTCGATCTCTTTCATAAAATGTATAAACCAGAATTTTGTCTATTTGTTCGCTCCAATAAACAAATTAAAAAAAACTACACATATATGAATCTAAGAAATTAAATATCACTGACATTCCCAAAGAGGCAGGCGGCCGGTTGTAAAAAGCATTGCCAATAACCTCAGCAGTGTGTTTAGCACAGATGGAGACTGACACTGCCCCAACCCCAAGAAATAAATTGTGAAAATGGAAAAAAAAATATGACAAACATAGTAATAGTCATACAAAAGTAATAATAGACTAATATAGAATATATTACTACGGTTTAGTATTTTTATACGAATATTTATATAAACAGATAAAAATTATTTTAATATTATTTTAATCTGTTTATGTGTTTATTAATGCATTAAATATAAAATGTACCTTGAAATCGCAACCAAATAGGTTGATTCCTATCTTAAGTTTCTTTACTGTATCTTTGAGAAAGTCGTCGTCTCTTAATTTTTGTTTCATAGACATTGTATCGTTACAGGTGTTGCATTTCTGCACTTGTGCCCAATAACAGTCATGGTCATCTTTAACTAAAGCTTCTTTTCGCTTCATATATTCCACAAAATTAAACGAGAAGTTATTTTTCTCGTCATTATCAATATTTGATCTTTTCGAATCGTTGACGAGATTGTTCTCCGCATTTTTTGTTTTGAATAAGTTTTTAACGCTCTTTATTATCGTTGTACAAGATTCGTTAATAACATTAAATATTCTACCGCCGATTGTAGTATTCTGATCTCTTCTATCGATATTTTTTATTCGCGATGTTGGTTTAGCATTAAGTGAGATAGTTTTATATCGGTTTTTGTACATTGACCGTTTCTTCGAAATACGTGAAGCATTCGTTCTACTCTTACCGATCTTTTTCGGCGTTGATACGAATGTTGGTCTAAAGTTTAAAATACTTCCTTCTTGATTTACATTATCGTTTGGTACAATGTTAACAAAGTGGAATTCTGTATTACTGGAGTAACGAGACTCATTTCTTTTAGGAATAGTCCTTGATAAAACACTATTTTTATCGCTTTTAAAATCATCCACGTTTCGCAATGGGTTATCAAAATATCCTTTCAGAAACGAAAATGAATAGTTTTTATTGTTGTCCAAGGCATTTTTGGGAATTGTCTTGCTATTAATTTCATTGCGGTATCTATTTAGATGCGAACAAGAATTTTTATCAATCCTTTTCAAGAGAGTGATATTATCAGGAAAACGGTTTTTACTGCGCTGAAAGTCTGAAACTTCTTTTGCAATGTTATGCAGTAGGTTTGAAGTATCGTCACTACATTTTGAATAAAAATTTTGTGGATCGATAATTTCTCTAGGTGTACAGTTATTTTTATAGTCGAATATTTCTCTAGTGATTCCTGAAATAAATTTTAGCAATTGTAATGAGTAATGTGCCGTGCTCAGTTTGCCACAGTACACACGTTAAGTTAAAAAAAAATATTGGAACAATACACAACAAGCGATTTGAACAAAATATTTTATAATGTAGACGTTAATACTATTGGTGCTTATCACGACAACGTTACCATAAAATTAAAGAGAAGAACATATCTGTAAAATAAATGTATAAAACATTATATAATTATTATTTTACCTCCATTATTCTCTCCGAGTCTATGAAGAATTATAGTCACCCATTGACTGATCTGTGAATCATAATAAAATCATACAAAAGTTTAAAAGGTAAATTAGATTTTGCAACCGATATCTGTAAAACATAAATATATATTTTTTTGTTTGTTTTACTTATCCACAAATACTCACTAGTGAAGAAGATCCATAAAGACTCCTTAAATCTTGCAATTCGTATAAAATATTGGTATCGTTTATAATATTCTTTTTAATATCAGAAGATGACAAAACTGTGTGTAAAAGTTGTAAGCAATACTCATATTTCAAATATTGCCTACAATATAATATTCATTTAGTATTTATTAATTATGTTTAATTTTAGAACTATCAGTTATTATTTTAATGAACAGACCTGTTAAACATGCAAACACCACAGCAATCGTGAAACAATTTTAGGTTACGTTGATTATTAATTAACAAACTATTTGCTAACTGAAATACTTCGTTCCCTTGTTGACATCGTTGAACGCACTGGAAATTATTGACAGTATAGAAAGTTATCAATCCTTCAGTGTTTTTATTTATTTAAAACATTTGCTGCTCATATGAAGTAACATAAAAAAAGGCGAGACATGTTATTAATTTTTTAATCACTGTAATAAATGGGGAGGATTGACAACAATCAGAGAAAAAATAAGACGATTAAAATTGTAGCTACGTACGAGACTCTCAGCGATATGCTACCGGAGAATTCTTACTTACTTTGGTCACATCGCTCGCCATAAACCAAATAATCTAGACAAGCTGATGGTCGTAGGCAAGGTCGAAGGGAAAAGACCACGTGGCAGAACACCAAGCCGCTGGTGTGACCAAACCATTGTTCTAACGGGTCTCCCCATAACAGTGGCGTTAAAAGAAACAATTAACAGAAGGAAATATACTATCATGTTTTTTTATAAACATGTTTAACGTTTTAATGCGGCTTACCATAGGAATAATATGTGAGCAGTAGTTCTGATTCATTTCGTTACGGTAACATGTTGTAGCGAGACATCGGCATAGTGATGGCCACGTATCTTGTAGCTGTATTAAAAGAATAAAAAAGATATTTAAGCTTTGATCGATAAGTGGTAACTAATGTAATAGTAACATTGAACAAGTAATCGCATGACAGTCCCTTTGACTAGTGCCTTTAAAATGGACATTGTACATCACCACTGTCTTCCAGCCTGTTCTGGCCGCAACTCTTGTTTCTGACGAAGCAGTTTACAAAGATGACAGTATTTCGGTTTAGATATAGTGAAATTAGTATAGTAACTAAGGAATCTAAATGTAACGAATATGGTATTATATAAATATCTTAACTATGATAGTATCTCAATCTTTCGGACTCTAATTCGGGCAAGATTTTCGTTCACCATTAAGTGAAAATTTTGCTCAGAATATCAATTCGGATATTAATTACAAATTAATAAACAACCAGATTAATAACAACTAAACATTGAATTTACGCAGTATTTCTTCACTCACCAACATTCCATTGGTAAAAAAATTGGACATAGCATTGAGACAACCGCTAATCCTTATCATGTTTTGTGCATGCACGATTAGACTGCGTCGTTGTGTTGTTCCTTGTTCCTCTTCCGTGTACATTAGAGCTTCAAGAAAGCTTAACGTTACAATAGCATTTTTCGACAAATCTCTCGTTAAAATTTCACATATTTTATCATATAAAGGATTAAATTTAACTATTACGTTCCGCTCTTCGCCCTGCAATTCATAAGTATATTCGAAATAGCTAACAAGTTAAGTTAAATCTAAAATTACCAACACTACATACATTAATTTTAAAAGTGGACCTAACCACTAAACCATAACTTAGCTTTATTAAAATAAAACTTATTTCACTTCTTCGACTTCAAGTTTTCAACTGATTACTTGAAAACACAAATTTATTATAAATGTAATTGTGATTTTTTAAATACAACATCACAGAGTAAATAATTACAATATAATACAAAATTATTACATTTAATACCAAATATGCTGATAAAATACAAAATAATTTAACTTGTGTATTGATTTCACGGGATATATGCAATAATTCCAAAATCTGGTGTATGTCACTTTTCGAAGCAGATCGCATAGACTGTGCGATTTTCTGGAAAAAAGTTATTAGTAAGAATAAGTACTTAATAAACAATAAAATAATGTTATAACTTGCCAAAAATATTGTTCTACGTCTATTACCAGTAAAGAAGAGTTATCATTATTATTCACACATAGAAATACACTATTAAAGAATGTATGATTTTGTAACATTTTCACGGTTTCAGGTAAGGACCTATTGGCGCCATTGTAATTTTTTTTAAAAAGAAAATTACTTTTCCTAGTTTGTTGCAATTGATATACAGCTTATTGCCAAAATTTTAATAATCTTGTGCTAATATAACAAAATTACAGATTAAACTTGCACTACTTTTCTTTCTGTAAAAAAATTATGCTGTTATATGAAAATTTGTTATACATCGCCATATAAATGAATAGATTTTGATATTACTATTACTGCTATTATATGTTTACGAAACGTATTTTTTTTCTTTGATCTTTGTTTTTGACCCCATAGACTTGACACGATAGTTTCGAGTGAATTCATTACCAAAGCCAAAATTAAACGTCTCAAAAATGCCGTGTTGTATGTTTCAAAATTACCTACCAGAAGCGAAAAGAGAAAACAACTCTTTCGAGATAGAATTACATGGTGCTGCTGATGTTGACACGGTCGGCGATGCGTGTGCCAAAGTGTTCCATTGGCTCGCTCGTAGACAACAATGGAGGCATATTTTTGAGTTTTTTGGCAGTACAAGTTTACGATATAATCCGCGTTAACACTACCCGTCCGGTTGTTAAACCAAAGTAGCAGCCCGAGCGGAGGTTCCCGAGGAAGCTCTCGAGCTTAGCTACTAGTAAGAGGCTTAGGGTAGCACCTTTCGTGCTCTGCCCCGTGCTGCTCCGTGTTACTCTTAATCTTCTTTTCAGGAAAACGAGGGGATATCAA
>DWHU01000617.1:0-17151 GCA_018247975.1 Parides photinus | reverse complement strand
AAAATCATGTGACAAAAGTTGTACTGACGATGACAAAGATTGTAAATGTTAAATCGTTTATTATGCGATGAATCAAAGTAGAACATCATAATTATGACCCTAAGTTTATTATATTAAAAAATGTCTCCACGCCTATTTTGATTTATTTATAAGGGTAAACATATCCTTGATAACGTTAACGCAATAGTCATATAGCGTAAAAGCAAACATTTGGCGCTATTAATCTGGAAACACTGTACTATATCGAGGTTCTGGGGGCGTCACATTTATTTTATGTGCCGGCAATGTTACATACGCCATAAAAGTCGTTAGGACGACGTAACGTCTCGCCAGCGTCTTGCCTGCTTTAATTATACCTATCGGTGCCGCGGCCCCACTTCCTCCACATTAACACGATGCAATAACATCGCAACACCTAATGTGCCCTCTGCTCACAAAACTACACACCCTCCCCAGCAGTCGTGGAAATATTATTTTAGATGTTATGTATTTAATCCCTTATTGACCTCCGACCAACTTAACATCCCATAGAAAACGTTGCGCTTCGTATAAAGGCAATGCGCTTTTATCTGAATTCAAATCTACCCAATGCAAATTCTCCTTTACATCTATTTCTTTTTGCTTGGTAATAAATTTAGTACTATTTTATAGAACGTTGCTTATGTTGCGAAAGTTGGAAATTGTAACTTTAACATTGAAGTCTACCGTCTAGAGGGACTCGTAACTTTTGTCTTTCGTGGTAAATCACCGCTGCTAAATAACTTGCGTTAAGAAAATTAATTAATGTGAACATAGTTTGTAAACTTTACGATGTATTAAGAAAAGTATACATTTTATTCAGTGAACTATTTCAGATTTCATGATACATATTTGTAAACTCGCCTTATGATTGTTAATATCGAATGAAATATTATCCGCACGCAGAGGTTTCGTTGTGAGTGAAGCGTATGTGTGAGGCAGCAGCGCATTGCTGACGGCACCTGAGGGTCGGTCGGGGCGTAGATGGAAATTTATCACGCCCGCCGGAGCTGAGACTACAAGTTCGCGCATTAAACGAGTCCGGGACATTAGCCGCCTGCAAGATGCCGCCCGAGATCATAATTAAGTGCCGCCCAATTTATCGGCCCGACCCGCACCCGAAAACTCCCCTTAAACTTCTCTTATCGCACCGACTAAAGGCTCTTTATTTTGTAGTTAGCTTTGCTTTGCAGTTGTCGCCTTCTGTTTTTATTGTACATATTATTTCACGGACGTGTTGATAACGAATACCAACTGGCAGTGGCGTGCACAGGATTATGACGCTGGGTATGCGGCGCAGTACTCTGTTACAAAAACTTTAACTTATATAGATTTTTGGCATAGCCACAGCCTATCGACGGTTTTCTAAGTCGAAAACCATGCCGACAGAACAAGTCTTGTTGCAAGATATTCGATCTGCGAACGTTTTATTTAAATATCTGTGAATGGCAAGTAAAGCACTGCCTTTCTGCCTATATGGAGGGCACGCCCCTGCCAACTGGAATGCCACTACAAAATAGTAATTGTGTTCTTTTGTTACATCGATAAATTCTATAGATTTTATTTAAAACAAGTTTCAGACAAATGTATATTATAACTAATAATGTAAGCGGGACAAATGATAAACAAAGTGAGTTAATAAAGTTGTGCGCAGGCATAGCCACGTGTACATTACTCGTTTCAATAGTATAAAATGTTTAGAAATGTAATGGTGTATTCAGTTTAGTTAGTTCAGCAGCAAAGCTCGATATCTATCGCAATGTTTCCTATTAACTTGGAGCACAAAAGCGAAGACGTACCGTTACGGAAACGTCCTAGAAACCTTTGTCGAGACGCAGCCATTGTTGTTTGTAACTATAACAGATAACCGGTGTCGAAAGTTGAAAAATAGTTTCATCGTATAATGAAGCGAGCATGACACTCGAGTAACTGAATTAAGCAAGTGGAAGTACGTGAGGCGGGACGAGGCGTCACGGTGCTTCGACGAACTGCTTACTCTAATTACTGCATCATGCTGGCTAAACCGGTTAGCGTGCTGCCGGGCCCGGTGACGTCGCTGCAGAGAATTTAGAAACCTCCCGCCACCCCGCTCTCCTTTAACGACGCTTATTTCACAGTCCGCTCTATTCGTGTGATCTCTCAAAGACAAATAAATTGAGTTATATTCTAATCTGCTTATTTCTTATTGACGACCCAATTTAGTCAACAAAGACAGACTTTATTAACTCGATCGGAGCAGCCCGTATGTGCTAATTTTACGATTTCATAGAGTTAGAACATGACAATGACATTAAATATAACAAATTCTTCCAGACGTAACTGCTCGTCTTGTAATACGAAAATACATGGTTCATATTCATATCTACAATAGTGGAGAAGGTCAGTTATCATTTTCATACGCCAATCTACTACAATAATAGCATAGCTTTATTACAATAACACTTAATATATGAAACCAAAGTCCGCAGACTTGGACCAATTGGAAATAAGTTTTGATGAGGCGAACAAGTCGAGTGCTCTTGTATAACACAATGGGCATGCTTCATTTATCAAAGTTACTTAACCGATTGGTGTAAACAAGTGTGTGGGGTGGCGAGATTCCGTGAGGTGCCCGTTCGCCGACCGAACGTTTTTCTTGGCGCGACTTGGCACCTCGGTAAAACAGGCAATTTACGCGAGCCTATAAGTAACAAGATTCATTAAGGCCGTTACAAAGTGGCGCGGGCGTTCTTAAAGCGAATGGCCCTCGAGCTTGCAGCTTTCATAATGGCCGTACGAGCCGGCCGAGGCGCCGTGAGCAATTTAATGAAACACCTGGAGAGGTCGTACCTGCTTCCGTTGCATTAATCTCGCAGCCGCGGGCTTTTCTCCGCTAGCTACCCTCAGCTTTATAACCACCTAAAACACTGACCTTATCATCCAAATTGTTAGTGTCAAGCTCTGTTTAAAACTCAAACTTTACATCCGCGAAGAAATTTATCCGGTCAAAAAAAAATAAATATAGGTAATGGTCATCTGCTCGTGAATGCTTGTGGCTAACGAACAACATGACGGACACTGTATAACTATAAGGCGTCGTATTTCTATTTAAATTAGTTACACAATCTAGGGAAGCGCTGTAATAACCAATTTGCGTTTGAATTCACATTTGGGCAAAAATCTTGCATTACATGAAAGAGTTTTATGAAAATTGTCCGCGCGGGATGTACATGTACAATGGGAGCAGAATGTGTGTCTCGAGATTAGCGTTTAAAAGTGGGCAACTAATATTAAAGCCGGGATAAACAACGGCTGACCGGCCGGCGGCGGCTTCGGCAAGGGTGGCCGAGATAACCCGCGCACGAATGCATATTTTAACGTTAAGCTACGGCACCACGATGCAAACTTGCTGGGAACTTCAGCAGAGTGAATAATTCTTAGTTTAAAGCTGCCTTCTTTAAAGTGTATTTAAGTGCCTGCTTGGCTTGCATTGTTCTCGCTGGATATTTATCATAGGCGATAAGAGCGAAACATTGGTATAGAGGAAAACACAATGACATCACACAATACCATAGGTTCTTGCAAAACAAAACCAAAGCAAAGCAAAACCAGAGGCTGCAAAAAGAAGAAGACAAGCGAGGAGCGCTAGACGTAAACACGAGCCCCTCTTACGTGCTGGCTCATTAGCTACTCCCCTACTCTTCTATAAATCATTTTGAATTCAAATTCTACTTACTTTCAGAATTGACTTTACTTACCTAATTCCCGTTCCAACGGCAAAATTTTGCAAATTAGATTTCACCGTTCTTTCGTTCGGGATGGTCACAAAAATTATTTGTGGCATTCGGAATCGGATCCTTGAGTTGGCGACCCCTTCGGTCTTCTATATACTTCTATTTCATATAAAAAAAAAACAATTTTACTGTATTGAGAACCTGATGTCTCACAGTGCTCCTCTTAACTAAGCTATATCGAAGAAATAGAGAACTTGCAACATATCTGTTCTGGGTCATGACCTAAAATACTTGATTGAATATAATGAAAACCTATATAGTTCAAACATCAGGTGTTGAAATGAAATGAATCCCTTTATGAAAGATATGTTGAGAAGTGTTACCACATGCCAAGGATGACCACGGCACAGATGCTATGCAAAATGATTACATTTATTTATATTCAGGTGGGAGAGTTGGCACATCCCACCGGCCGGTTCTATTCCTGCTCGCCGTTTGACATCATGAACATTTTTGGCAGCGACACGCGGCGCGTACAAGTGGCTCTGAAGTGCGGCGCGAGCGTGTCATTCATCGAATCATTTGCCCGTTGTTCTCCTCGCGTGTGTCGATTTGCGGCGGCGCGTGGGGGGTCGGCCAATAGTGAAATAGTCGCGTACGGCATAGCACGCGCACCCGGCCGGCCACGCGCTGTCGGCGGCGTGTCGCCAATACATCACACGTGATCGATTGATCGATTAGCGATCCCCCCGCCGGAGTGTATTCTTCATATCCTGTTTGATTTATACGCTCCCATTCGTACACAGTTGAAACTGGCACCCTCGATACGCTACTAATAATGTTCTTAATTGAAAACTCATGCAACTCTTTTATATCGGAGATTAATTCAAGAAAATGGGACAGTATATAGAGCACTAATATGTACAAACATTATTCAAATTACTGGAGTAATGAGAATTGACCTCTTACGTCTTCGAACGAGATTCGTAATATATCGTAAACACCTATTTAAAAACATATTATTAAGTAGTAGCTGTCTCTTAGTTTATTTTTATTTACAATGTATTTACTCCTAATTGCGTTTACTGATCGGTCACTTTTGAATATTTATGTACGCTTTTGCATATGGAAGGTGGAAATAATGCTTGCTCCGCCTGCCAAAGAAAGCCGCTGCGCCCGTGAGCACTGTATAGGTTATAGTAGCAGAGTGAACCTAATTCAGCGGTGTGTATACACTACTGATATTTGCGACGTTTTCCGCCAAATGTAACTTATTGCTGGTTAAACTTGATTATTCAAAATCTTCACCCTACCGAAGCTAATAGGTGTGACACGTAACTGACTCTACACAGCAATCTTTTACATTGCAAGTGTGCACTGTTGTCGGATAAAGTACACGGGGAACAGAGCGCGCGTAGTTTGCTCCTCGCTATCACAGAAATGTTATTAGTTTTGGCCGGTTATTGCCCACCCGCGTCCACTCAACCCTCTACACTCCCTTCAATATTTGCAAAGTTTTCCCCCCTATACTTTTTCCAATCATCCAGCTACGTCATTTAAGGTTTGACCTGTTATTGCATGAAAATATATTTTTGCGTAGTAGAATAATTAAAAATTTTGCTAAGCTTCGTATTGATTGTTCGTTGGTTCTAAAATTAAAGTAAATTTTGATTTTGAACCGTAAGCGCGCACAGCCTATTCGTTTGAAATAGTTAATGGGTAGAGAGTAAAGTAGAATAAGTGCATATGCACTTAGCGGACATGTGAACAGATAGAAGTGATCGGATAGCAATTAATGTGATAATGCGCTTGTGGAGGGCGGGCGGGGGTGGGGCGGACAGCCGGCCATCCGTCTCGTGCGACGAGGCCATTTATACAAGCGCGGGCATCCGTCACGCTAATCGCTGCGTACCTGCATGCGCCCGATATCCGTTACTGGGACATACTGTAACCTGCAACGTGCCTTTTAATGATGGGCCCGTTTGGGAAAATTAACACAGACACTAAATCGTGAATGACTGCAACTACATTACGCGCAATCGATCTATCGTAGCTTTATTTTTTTTTAATATCAGTATAAGATTAATCAGTGCAACTCGAGGATAGTTGCAGTTAATTTAAATATTTAACGCTTCCATAATTTTGTGTATTGAAATAATAAATCAGTACAAAATCATAAGGATAGATTTTATTTCGTTATTCTGAAACACGTCGTTGTTCAGTTTCTATTTTGAATTATTTATAACGAATCATGACATCAGAAAAATGACATTGCTCATCGTGGAAGTGTATTTAATGAGCGCGTGTGGGCGAATGTATGTGGGCCACACTGACCGTTGCCAGTATTGCGTAATTAATATCTTTTAGAGACAAAATTGTTAATCGCTTTTATAAGGACGCTCTTAATTGATCCCTGTGAACCGCAAAGTTAGTAATTGTCGAACGCCAGCTCCGACAAATGGTTGTTTGATAAACCGGACTAAGTTATCATAGTTATGATTCAAACGTGATCACCCATTCAAGTTTCACAAACGGCCGCTAGAAATCGAAACTCGGTTAAAGTAGACGGTGCAGAGTAACAGGAAATAATAACTTTATCCCGAGCTTAACTGAAAGGACCGTCCAACTAACATTATGCCTGCCAGTAACAAGTTAATCTAAATGCAGCCGACTGCTTCCACTACAGCTACTCGTACAACACGCATAGACAAACTTTAACAACTGTTAAAATTTGGTACAACGCAATATGATTTCGTAAATTTCATGATACACAATATGTTTTTATCGTTTCTTTAAAATGTTTCAGTCATTCATATGAGTAGGTCGCCTGAAATGGAAGCGTCGTATACAATCGATAAGCGCCTTTAGTCACTTCAAAAGTAGAGTTTGTAACTGTCTTCATCTTGGAAATATAATTACCTTCTCCTTAACGTGAATACAAAATGTGTTTTTTTTTAGATTTCAATATTAAGTAACATATAATTAAGTAAAGAAATGTATCTATTATTTATTTTTCATAATACATCTACCTTTTACTTTTTGTCGTTTGCAGTTTATGAACGAAACTAACTTAAATTCTATTTCGAACGGGGAACACTTCCAAGAAGAAAGTTATTCAATAAATCACTGCACAGCTTAAAGTGTTACGCGGACGTTATCAGTAGGAGAGAGTCCCCATTTGGAGGGCCGAGTGTTTTCGTAAATAAACATTTTCTTTTCAATTGCGATAAGGGTTTTTCTTTTCTTAGTATAAAATATGACGCGGCAATGCGGCGTGCGACGATAAAACTTCCACGAAGCCTTTCCCGTCACGTAGTGCGACAGTTAATTACGCGAATGTAAATAAATCATCATGGACGGGCGCGGCGGAGGGGAGGGCTTCGATTCACAAAGGCAATTATCTCTCGCCTCATTGACGACAAAAATAAGCGGAGCCCCTCCTCGATACCCTGAATTATTTCATGTCAACTAACGTACACAAGTCTAATAGGAGGACTGAGCGATTGAATGTAATGAGCATAACAAAGTAAATAACAAAATATTGCCACTGCATAAACGTATTATGGAAACTTATCGAAAATTGTTTCAAAATTGTTTATCTTTAATTTTCAGGGTCGGTGTAACCGCGAGAAGCCGCCGTGCAAGTACTTCCATCCGCCGCAGCACCTCAAGGACCAGCTGCTAATCAACGGACGAAATCATTTAGCACTGAAGAACGCTTTAATGCAGCAAATGGGCCTGACACCGGGCCAGGTGCTGCCTGGCCAGGTTCCAACCGTGGTTAGTACATACCGCCTTAATGTCTCTTCTTACACTTAACATACGCTTCGAGCGATCGGTCCTCAATAGATACGTACTGTGCACGCAACACTCAGCTTTCGGTGTACTCGCTATCTTGTACGTATTAAGCGTTTCTACTTAATAAAACACGTAGAACTTTGAAAGCATCCCGTTTAAGTTGTGCCTTGCCAAAACTTTTACTATTATTAGCTAGTGCATTTGAAATGTGACATACCATGGAATGTTTTCTAGAGTAAATCAACTCGATTACATCGAAGTTTTCTCAGTAACTTAGTCATGTATCCACATGTTGAAAGTTAATGGTAATTTACTTTATTCGGAGTGGTACGACTGTTCTTGCGTAAAGTTCCACCGCTTCAATTTAAAGTTTAGCCACGAGTGGCGGCGGTACGAAACAAAATGAAAAGTAGATAATCTAATTATAAACTGAGTAAATGAGATATTACTAATTGAATTACATGTACTCGTATAGCTAAATATCCTTATGTGTAACATCAGGCACAACTTAAACATCGCCACCGACGGCCGATCGCTCTCCACAGCTTGAGCATGTTTGTATAATTTGTTCTTAAAGTGGCATGACTACTCTCCAAACTTACTTTTTGTATGATCTGGGTATAAGTGGTAATGCAATTTTAATCACCGATACGTTGTACTCCTCACTGTTCTCACTTCGCAAATGACGCGACCCGACCTGCCTCGGTGTCGCTACTCGCATGACCATCTCGCAAGACAGATACGACCGAGTATGTAAAGGTTATGCAATGAGTAGACAAAGGAGGGGAGGGAGTGTGTGCGTGGAGCGACGACGGAGGACGAGGACAAAGTATCCGGCGATCCTCGCACGATGAGTAGCGTGTTTGTGTGGTTTTGTGTCGAGGTGGGCGGCGTGGGCGGAGCGGGCGCGGCCGCGGGCCACCTCACCGCGCTGGACCCCATCAGTCTCGCCTTGCTCGCCCCGCAGGTAACCGCCGCCGAGCGCCTCGCACCGCCGCCGGCTACCTCGCGCCACCTTCCCGTATATCACTCTGTACGTCACACTTAGTCTAATATCATTTTAAATCACCTACACCCCTCCTCCATTCCTCTATATCCCTGTCTCTGTGGTGGCCGGTGGATAGCTAGACGAAGAAAAAACCGTATGCTTCATTTACCTACTTAATATTTCTAAATTCTAACAACGCATGCAAAAGCTTATATTGGCTAACGTAAATTCACTACAATTTAACACTGTAATGTAAAGCGTGTCACCGGTACGATGATTGCTATGTAGTGTTTCATTGAAATATTTTGCTTGCAAAAAGGTTATCGAGAGTGGCCGTGTTGTGAGTATTCCTCGGTCCTGAATGTGTACCGCTGACGGGGTTGCATCGGTTTGCGCAGGCGACGTCTCCGTACCTGTCGGGGGTGCCCGGCGTGGGGTCCACGTACGCGCAATACTATGCGCCGCAGCTGGTGCCGGCGGTGCTGGGACACGACCCGGCCGCCGCTGCGGCTTCACCTCTCGGTGTCATGCAGCAACCCGTGCTCCAGCAGAAGTTGCCGCGCACCGACCGTCTCGAGGTAACATACGCTTTGTACGGGACATATTATATATATTACAAATGTTCACGCCCTCTACCCGAGTAGTGCTTTCCAATGTGGCCACATATTTGGGGGACCGACAAATTTTTCCGAAGTTGTGTGTCTCGAGAGCAAATGTAAATTAAAGTAAGAATTATTGTATACGTTATTACTATATGCTATTGTCGGTCTCCTTTGAAAATTTTGGGATATCAGCCCATATTTACCCCGTGTGTTGCGGTGCGAGGATGCACTGGCTGGACCCGTCCGCGTGCGCTTCGCGAGCAGCACTCGCTTACCCTCCCCGTGTAAGACACCCACTGGTGCTGCAATATCTACACTGACCCTTACACATACATATAAATTTTTTTAGTAATCACATTGATATTATCCATATTAAATACAATTATTTAAACTATCGATTTGCGTCAACAGTGTGGTGTCCAAAGCTTAATCCGTTAACCATGTAGCCCAGCCCCACACATTATGATAAAGTCTTTTAAAAGATGTTGCCTATTCAGTCTATACATTTATGCGACGGATGCGTTAATCAATTAAAAAAAAAATCGAAAAAAATTTAAGCGGCGTCCGGTTGAGGTCGAATTCTATCTTAAAACACGTAGTAAATGATTCACTCCATCATTCTAGTCGTGTAATATTTTCTGTACTTGTTAGCATTTTAATAGTTATTCTATCACTATATAATGAATGATAAAAGAGCGTAAGGCGCGTTTTCCATTTGGAGTGAAAGGTAAAGATAGTGCGGTATGAGAGTGAGTGGGGTCCGTTTGCGGGCGCGACGGGGCGGGTGGCAGCGGTCCTCTCGGCGGGGCGAGCGGCGGGCTCGGTGTGAGGCGTGTGTGGTGGTGCAGGTGTGCCGGGAGTTCCAGCGTGGCGCGTGCAAGCGCGCCGAGTCCGAGTGTCGCTTCGCGCACCCGCCGCCGCCCGTGGCTGCGCACGAGGACGGCTGTGTCACGGTGTGCATGGACGCCGTCAAGGGCCGCTGCGTCCGCGACCCCTGCCGCTATTTCCACCCTCCCCTGCACCTGCAGG
Source organism: Parides photinus (assembly GCA_018247975.1). Taxonomy (NCBI): domain Eukaryota; kingdom Metazoa; phylum Arthropoda; class Insecta; order Lepidoptera; family Papilionidae; genus Parides; species Parides photinus. Next base: position 7,003 of record DWHU01000617.1, on the reverse strand, counting down.
CGCACCTTAAGGCGCAGGCGCGCGGCGCGGTACGCCACCTGGCTGCACGCTCTCGCCTCGCTCGCTCGCTCGCTTCTCTACTTCTGCTTCGTCTCGGCCGCCGCGACGCCGCTTCTGTTCGCAGAGCTTGTTCTGTTCTATTCAGTTCGCCCGCCCGCGGCCTTCACTTGCGCGCCACGCTTCCGTCGCACTCACGCTTCAATTTTAATTTTTTTTTATCTTTCGCATAATATCACCTTACGCCAAGCTTTAGGTGTATTCTGTGCATCTATTACATCGATATTGTTTCTGTCCCGTCCTGCGACGCTTCGCTTCACGTAGACGGCCGTCGCAGCGCAGCAGCCGGCGGCGAGTGCGACCTCGGAGCCCGGCAAGAAGCGGCCGGCACCCGCCGATCTCGAGCCGCCACCGGTACAACCGCCAGCTTTGCACGCTTACCTCCGCTCCCTCTCCTGCCCCCACCACCCCCGCACGCTCCATCCGCGCGCCCCTCCCGCCCCGCCCGCGGCGACGCGGCGCGCGCCGATCGGCCGCCCCCGCCGGTCGCCTCGCGCCGCCGTTTGCACGCGCAACACAACCCAGTGCCCGAGATCTTCCGTTCAACCGTTTGTTTCTCGTTTCAGATGGACATGAAAAGCGTCGGATCCTTCTATTATGATAACTTCGTAAGTATCACCATCACCGCGAATAAACCGCAAATAAACTGCAAACCGTAGTTACCTAATGTTTAAATTGTCTACTGACCTATCTGTTCGCGTTTACAGGCGTTCCCCGGCGTGGTGCCGTACAAACGGCCGGCCGCAGATAAGGCAGGCATGCCAGTGTACCAGCCGGCGACCACGTACCAGCAGCTGATGCAACTGCAGCAGCCGTTCGTGCCAGTGTCATGTGAGTACTCCGTGCCGGCGTCGTCCGCCCCGGTGAGCGCGGCGAGCGTGGCGGCCACGCCGTCCCCGCAAGTGGCACCCGCGCCCGCGCCTGCGCAGCCCGCGCCGCAACCGGCCACTCCCCCCGCGCAACCGGAGCCCGTCGCGCCCGACCCCGCCGCCGTGGCGAAGGAAGTGGCGCACAAGAATTACGCGGCGGCGCTGGCCCTCGCGGCCCAGCACTCTGCAATGGCCCACGCGGCGGCTGCATACAGCCAGCAGCTGAAAGCGCGCGCCAGCGTACCGGGCCTGATGCGACCGCTGATGATGCGGCCGGCGGGGTGGCCGCCCGTACCGATGCCGGGGTACTACCAGCCGCCGTACATGTACGCGATGCCGCCGCCCGCGCCGCCGGCCGCCGCCGCCGCAGCCGCCGCCGCCGCCGCGGCCGCCGCCGTCAACCCCTACAAAAAGATGAAGACCACATAAGCGGCGCGGGCTCGCCGCGCTCAGGGGCGGGGGGCGGGGCGCGGGGTCTCCCCGTAGAGACTCATACGTGTGCGAGTGTTCCGCCTCGGTCTGTCGGGGCGGTTAGCGCTAGGCGTGTTGTCACATTTGTATTGTATCACTGTAAGGACTAAGCTATATCTATTCGATTGTATTTATCTACTCACCGTTATTATCTTATGCGTGTATATTTCTCGTATCTACGACTCCGGTAATAATAATGCTTGAATTGCATGACTGTACGTTTTTTTATTACCTCTTGTCGATCGTCGTTATTCGTGAGTATCGTCGTACTGAGAGTTGAGCGCTTGGTCCGTCGACCCGTTTCCCGCTACGTACACGCTTTCTCTCGAAGGAGCTCCGCACGGGTGCGCTTTGGCCATTGTGTCGATCCAGTACCTAGTGGTTACTGGCTTGCAGCAGCAAGCCCGCACCTAACACCGCCGCCTTCTAATTTTCGCATGGAATACAATCCACCACCCCTATACGTTTGGCTCATCAGGTATTATTCTCATTATTCTAGTGGCTCCTCGTTTCTGCTGTGTGCCGATATTTTCATACGTAGTGCTGCGCGAGTCGGCGTGCGTCGGCCGCGCGTTTTCTTTTTCGGCCGTACCATCTTTTTATTTATTTTAACGCTTTCTGTTACATGCCTTCCGAATGACCGCTTCGGTTGTCGTCCGCATTGCAAATCTTTTGTCGCTTTTTGTATTCGGATGGAAAGGCTGCGCGCCGCCAAACGCCCCCTATGTGGTGTACACGGACGATCGCGGACAGGTAACGTGTGCCGCGTGAGAGCACGCCGATGTGCAACACACCCTTAACAAGCAAGCCTCCACGCACGCTTGTGCCGCAGCCACCAGCCGCCAGCCGCTTACCCCGACTCCGTCACTGTAGTACCCATCCGTAATGTGTTCGTACTACTCCTTAGTACACTCGACGCTTATTAACGCTACGTCAATACAATTAATTTAATCGATCACCCACAGCTCAATGGAGACGCTACACCTTTCCTGTTTTAAACAACTCTTTGTTCACGGGCTAAAGAGCGCTCGCTGTAACCAGTTAGCTTTTTGAACGGAGCTATATACGCATGAATCTGCTAACTTGCAAATTATCACCTCTTCCTAACATAAGTTCACCTTTGCTAGTACGGGTTGACTTCAACGTATCGAGATAATTATTTGGGCAACAATTAACTTTTGAAGTCTCACGATAGGTATACGTTTTTTATGTGTTCATTTATGCCTAAATCACTCTTATTAAGTACTACTTCAGTACACGCTTTACTTTTTTTGTACATACTACGTACCACATGACAAGTGTGGATTTGATATTAACGCTTGCTTAAATGCTTTTGTAGAAATAGAAAGGAAATAAGAACTTAGATTGGTCAATTAAAAATTTTATGCAATTATTTTTACCATCTCTTAAAAAAGTGAATTCTTAATAAACCTGATGACGAAAATATAATAAATAACTACTGGAACGGAACTCAACAAATTTTACAGTTTATATTAATTCTCTGTGCATCTTGTGACAAATGTGTTCCTTTTTAATATGACGCTATGAAATTTTGATAACTGCGTTTATTACATTACATTCATGTACACTGCGTTATATGCCACTGATCATTCGGACGAGCTATGAATTTAACAGGGCGGACGATACGGAACCTATGGCATTGCTTATCAAGCGATTCATGTATTACAACGGTGTCATCATTCACATAATTCATTGTAGTCATTGTGCTGTAACTGTATAAGTTATATTGATGAATTGAACAGTTGATGCTACAACTTATTTGTTGGAAATTTTAATTATGTATAGCGAGACATACTTGCTTTCAAAAATGTGGAAGAAGTCACTCTACAGTATTGCCTTGCTTACACCCGGTAAGATATAATCAGCTTAATATAATATCCTCTCAGTTTAAGTGATCTCCTGTTGTAAGCCTGACCTGGAACACTACTCGCTCGACTCCTCCCAGTTGACAATCAAACTAATGCTGCAGGCAGACATTCAGGCAGGCGTCGAACGCGAGTGTTTCAATATGGGTTTAATAAAATAATTTAAATTAACGAAGCCGTTGTATGTTCTATTAAAAAGTTAACGAAAAACTACAAGTTCGACGTTTTACATTAAAATGTGTCCATCCTTTTTGTTGTTAACTTTTTAACAGGCATTTCCGAAATTCACTCTCCGCTTAAATCAACTATCAACCGCAGATAAAGGGGGTCTTTTCATTTATAACTTTTGCAAATTTTTAATAAAACAAAGATTTTAAATGTGTTTTATAAAAGCGCCATTGGTAGTTGAAACGGTGGTGAAAAAAGAAAACTCGAGGTGTTGGTCTTTGCTAGAACAACATTTTTGTTATAAACCTATCAAACATGAGTGGTTCTGTTTAGTTCAACCAATGTTACGTGTCGAGTTTTCTTAAATTGATAATGCTTAAGTGCCTCGCTACGCGGCCTCCGTTCCTGCTTACGACTTTTTGAGACCTCTCTCTCTGATGCTTACTTGAAAGTGCTCACTGTAGTCGTAATTAATATATACTTGGTTTTCTTTTGTTTGTCGTACAGTAACCGCACTCTCTAATGGTCATTATGTTGCAGTTTGTACTACCACTAACATGTCACGTCCAGAACTGTCATGTAAGCTAAAGGTATAAATTTAATTTCTTTTTACATTATAACCATACCTGCCTACCGACGAGCATGACCGCCCTGTGTTCCTCAACTGGGAACGTTCGAAGATCTAGCATCACCACAGCCGAGCAGACACATGTCGTAACTCTCCCCACACAGCCTCTTAGCTTTACATAGCAACAATTGGTATTTATGGGTACACTTTGGACGCTACAGAACCTATAGACCGCCCTCGCCCTGGTAAAAGTTGTCTAGCATCATGCTTTAGCTTTTTTGTAAAATATAGTCACGCTTAAATAAGATTGGCTGCGCAATAATGATTATATTTCAAGCGTTCTGCATGCCATTTAGATATTATATATTCATACCTACTATGTGCATAGTGCAGCGTAATTTAACACTGTCTTCTGGAGGTTGAGGAACTCGTCTATGAAATAACAGACCACCCCGGTCTCGCGTACTTTGAGTGCTGTGTAACGTTGTTACGCGACAGATTTTACAATATAAAAGTGACACGCCCCTGTGTGCGCACGCGCACGCGCAAATGAAAGAATGCTTGGAAAGTACAATCATATTGTGCAACGAATCTTGTGAAGTTCTTGTAATATTAAAGCAGCAACAAGATTTGATTTCGAGCAGTTTCGCCTTCCGTGTTCCCCTATTTTGTTTTGTACCAGTTAGTAGCGATTGAGAAAGTACACACGCATTTGTTAATTTTTGAATCTAACATATGATAATAATATTCGTACTTGATAAGTTATAGGTCTACTTTAGCGTAATAAATGATCTCATGTGCAGTCACAAGCTCTTTGATATTACAAAAACTATATCAGCAATTTTTTCAGAAGGCTGTGCAATGAAGATACTTTTCAGTGTCAGACGTATGAATGTTCATAAGTGATGATATAGAGTTAGCATTAACACTATTAACATAAATAATTCATAAATAGTCAGATTTTTCGTAAAGATCTTACCTTTGATGTAAAAGTAATAAGCATAATTTATTATAACAAAATTTTGACTCGACTGTTTATGAAGTAGTTTTAGATTAACAGTCGTGCAGTTATGACCATAATGTAAACATACAGTTCTGATGATTCGTCAAGTACCCATTATGAAAAGTTCCAACGAACTTAATAGTTCTTTGAATTTCACTAATATTTTAAGGAATAATTATAGTCTTCACTTGAAAAAAAGTAAAGTAAAAGCAATTTCAGAATATTTATAAAATAAATAAAATATAAAATTTTCTTTTGAGTGGTACATACAAAAGTCGATTTTCATAGAGGCGGCTATGGTTTTCTGTATAAATTATAAAGACAAACATCAGTTACAAATTGAAACATTTTGTGTCCAACTGTACGACTGTATAAATAACATTGTTATTACAATTTGATCACTAATTTCATTAATATATGTTTCAGTTACTGGACACCCTCCCGGTGTGCCAAGATTTTAATCGACAAGGATGTACCAGACCTACCTGCAGATTTGTTCATATTCGTGAAGGTATGTCTTCGTCTTTCTTATTATCATTTTAATGACTATTGTTGTATTTATTTTTCCATGTACTGGTAAAAGAATATTAGTGAAAGCAAATATTGATTGACATAATTATTTTTTAAATTACAAATAATAATTATTATTCTACTAGGAACTTTCCCTTATCCTTTTATGCATGTGTACACATTTTTAATCTTTTTACTAGAAACCATTTTCAGGTAGAAAATATGTAAATTACTGTAGTGTATTTAGATATAGTTTAGTTGTTACGTTTCTGTTACTGTTCTAGTGTTTATATCCGTATAAATGCGTTTATAATTAGACAATACATAGTAGAAACATTATTTTCCACAATTTGAATATGTAATATGTAATATTTAGTGCGTTTTTGTAAGACGTGTCTCGCGTTGCAGGGTGCGGGCTGCAGGTGGTGGGGTGCCGCGTGGTGGTGTGCCGCGACGCCGCCGCCGGCACTTGCCGCCGTGCCGCCTGTCGCTACTACCACATCCCTGTACAATTACCGCCGGCTCTGCGCCCTCCTTAACCGTATCTCCAAATCTGCCCTTCACCGACCCGCCACACCGCTCCCTTCAACCCCGCGCAGTCCATACCTCGTCGCGGCTTCCTCTCCTAGCCCTGACTCTCCTACATCGCTCCACTGGTCACCTTCGCCCCATATTATCTATTACACTCCAAAAAGCAAATCCGGCCAGACGGCAGAGATGGTGATGACTTAGTAAATGTTGGTTAGTGCAGAGCGGCGGGAGCAGGTCGTGCGGCGTTCGCCTTCGACCTGCTCCCGCCGGAACGTGAGTCAATCTTCGGGAAAGAGTGTGTACATAAGTAGCGGGATATGATTCTCAGGCATGGTCATACGATTGTGATATGAATAGATTTCGAAGCGCCGGTACCGTTTGAATAATTTTATCGAGATCGTCAAATAGTAGTTAGTGAGGTTTCAAATGTTTTATTACTATTATATATTTTTTTTAAGATACGATATGAGTTCCTGTAAAATCGGTGTTCGCCATTTGGCGCCGCACTAAACTTTGTTGTAAATAAGCGATGTAGTCTGCGGGTGGTGCCGCGGCCGCCGGCCGATTGCCGTTACTGTCGAAACTGCATCACCCAACTCCTAATGTGAGCATTTTTGTGAGAATTATGTTAATTTTTATGTACGTTATGAAATTATGTTTTATATAGAGGACAAGTTATACACTAGATTAGATTAAGTGAATCAGTAAAATAAAAAACACCAATAGTGTAGCCGCTTTTCTCCTTCGGCACTAAGACTTGACGCCGAAGCACAATGCACGTTTCGTCGAGCGGCGCGCCTCACAGTCGGCACGTGTTGCGTGGAATTGATCGTTTTTCATCTAAACATCGTTCGAGTGGGTACTTCGTAGGCACTCGTTCGACACGTACGCAATGGCAATTATAAACAAATGTATGGATCACTGAAACATGTAATAACAA
>DWHU01000616.1:0-17170 GCA_018247975.1 Parides photinus | reverse complement strand
CATAACTCAGAAAAGTCATCGGTGCGCGCCGGATTCGATCCCGCGACCTCCGAATCGGAGGCCGAGGTCACAAACCATTCGGCTATCACGGCTTCTTTTTTCTGATATATTAAATTATATATTTCTCTATAGAAATTTTACACTATTTAATTAATATCACACATTTTGTATATTTGTTTATAGAAATAAAATATAACGAAAAGTTTACAGCCCTGATACGTTATCAATGCCATCGACATAATCTAGTGCGATTACTCAACTAAATTAAAAAATACAGGTTTATTCGGTCAGTGCTAATGTGCAAAACACAAATGGTAAATATTTGCTCAATCAAATATTTGCTTTAACATTTATTTATAAAATGTTCGTCTCGTAGAGAGTAACAGCAAAGTTTTTAATTAGACATCGTTAAATTTCATTCGGTTCCGTATCTTCGTAGTAGGCAATTCCTACATCAAATGATATATTTAAGTAATAAATTATATATGTATATTTATTACATGCACATTTATTATAACAATCTCTTAAACGACAAATTTAACAAAGCATTCCGTTTTTTAAATAATAACCAATATAAAATAGCAACAGAATATTTGAAAAAACAGATGATTCAAGTTATTGTTAAATTAAATAATATTAATGTTAAATAAAAGTTTACGAGTATTCACAGTTATAAAAAAGGGAGATAAAACTCTGCCTCTTAATGATCCGGCTTCTATTTTATCTTAACGTATACAGAAATAAAAATACTTACATCGATATTTCTAATTGGTAATTCGTATAACTCTACATTCTCTGAACTGTAGTAATTTTTTTTTTAACTGCTAATGATTACATCGACGTGTAAATATTTTTCTACTGTGCAATCAACTGTTCATTGTACCGACCAGTACACTTCTGCTTATTATGTCGCTTTTCGTAACTTAATATTCAGTACGTGTTCTTTTAGTTCACGGCAAGGTTATTAATGCGCTACTCGTTGTCAATGACTCTTTTTTAACTAATATATACTTAAAGAATTTAGACAAGTAATTAAAACTACTTAATAAACTAAACTTTTAAATTGTCATAATTTATTACATCAAACATTTTTATGAAGACTAGTACCATTCTAGGTCATTGCTCTATTATTGTCTACAGCTGAACATAGGTCCTCCAGTAAATTTCCTGTAAGTCCGTTCGGATGCCATCTAAGGTAGGGCATAGCACAAAAAGGTTAGGATACACTATTGTAGTCTATTAAAACGCACGGTGTTTTAATTTGAAACTGCATATTTATTGCTGCTTATAATATAAAAAAATAGACGAAACATGAAATGAGTTTTTAGTTACATAAATATATTTTTTTTACTCTTAAACTTCGAATGGACTTCACTCTTTAAAACACACAGCGAACATATAAAGATTATAAAGCTGTTACTGTATACATTTTTTATTACATATCATTATTACGTTTACAAACAAAATTCTGTATTAATCTATGCAAATTTTAAAGTAATGGTGCAGTCAATAGTAAACTTAGTACTGCTACTCAGATAAACAAAAGGTATAACATTTTTCTCGACTAATCATGCATCTATATAGCACTAAATCTCAGCTATGTACCAAAAGCTTTAAAATGGCTGTTTGCTAAGCAATTTCACAAGAACACATTTTTTTTTTTATTTTAGTATATTAGTGCTTAATTATGCTTCCATCTGTCTACAGGTGTAATCAGTACAGCCTATTCACTGTTTTTGAAGACACATCATTGTTAACCTTTTAAAATTAAACAATAGTTATGACATCAATAATAATATTTTATAACTAGTAACCGCCCTTCGCTGTGCATGGCGGGTTGAGCTGAGCGATTAATGTGACAAACTATTTTAAATAATCTATCGTAAATAAATAATAACATCAAAAGTTTTCATGCATGTAATAAAATCGTAGTAAAGTATGACAATTAAATAAAAAATCGCTGAAGTCTCTAGTATATCGTAAAACGGTCGGCGCGTGAAATAGAACGTTTTGAATGTTACCATCATTTTATGGTGATAATCCAAAAACTACAATTACAATTTCGAATAAAATTTTACGTAGACCACCGTTTCACTATCCTCTACTTATGATCCAAATTTCAATCTCCTACTCCTTATAGTTTAGGAGGTGAGACATTGCAACCAAATACACTTTTATCCAGTAATAGTTTCGCTTCTCTCAGCTCAATAACAACATATTCATCATTATTTTGAAACCCAAACAAGAATATAAAAATCAACTGATATTTAATACATTGCACAAATTTTTTACATTCTCTTCCAAGTAAAGTTTTTTTTATACAAATATAATGTTACTTCTACATGAGGTGTAATTGTTTCTCCAAACTACCTCCTTTACATGGGGTCAAAATATCAACAATTTTGATTATGTTTAATTGTATATAAAACATGAATGAAGGCATGGTACTTAAAAAGGTATTAAAAGTTATTCATCATACAAATAAAAACTTGTGAGTTTTAATATAATGAATTAATGTGAGATACCTTCTTCAAAGTGAAGTATGAGGGTAAGATTAGTATTATTCCCGACTTCAACTGTGCTTCACATCTGATAGTAGTTACTATGTTTACACTATTAGATATTTAAACCATTTATTTTGTGGTCCTCTATAAGCATTTAGAAATTTTTTGTGTAGGAAAATAATGAATAAATGATGATACAAGCCTAAACGTGGGTAATGAGACATGATAACATAATGCATTCGAAACATAGAACAACAAATACACAAGATCTAATATTGAACATGCAAAATATATTACTAATCTATAATTAATGTTAAATACAAAGAGCCATTGCCCTTATTCATTAATGTTTTTTTTTTGTACACTAATAACAATTTTTAAATTTTGTAATATGCATTAACAGTGGTTTATTTATGAGTGGAATAATATGCAGAAAATAATTAGAATAACAATGCTACATTATTATGACATTGTTAAGGAATATTTTTTTTTAATCACTATAACAAGAATACAGCCACCCCTATCCCTCTTGGCCAAAATCTTCCATGAACTTTTTCAGTTTTACCATATCATCATCATTGACAGTGGGCTTGGACGTTGCCAAAGACCTCAACATATCTGACATTGTTACAGGTGGTTCCCCTAATTTGTCACTTGGGACATCCATCCATGTCATCTCCATTGCCCCAGGATCTCCAGGTGAACAAGGTGTAAGCAGATCATGAACAGTTACATTAGGATCAGTTGGACTTGGACCAGAAACCTTTTTAAAGTGTGTTGCTGACTGAACTTTACGTACAGGCTGCATCAGGGCATCACGAACAACAATACTGATATCTGCTCCGGAGTAACCATCAGTCTTTGCGGCTAAAACTTTCATGTCTTGCTCAGTTAACTGATGTCTTGTATTGCCTAAATGCAACTTGAACATATCTAAACGAGCATGTTCTTCGGGTAAGGCAATGTAAATTCGCTTTTCAAATCGCCTTCTAATTGCAGCATCAAGTACCCATGGTATATTTGTAGCTCCAAGTACCAAAATGCCATCCATGTCATTTCCAACACCTTGCATTTGTACAAGAAACTCTGTCTTAATCCTTCTAGCAGATTCAGACTCATTATCTGATCGAGAAGAACAGAGTGAATCTATTTCATCTATAAAAATGATGCTGGGTTTATGTTGTCGAGCAAGTTCGAACAAATTTTTTACCAATTTTTCAGATTCACCCAGCCATTTGGACACTAAATCCGAAGACGATACAGAGAAAAATGTTGAGTTATTTGCTTCAGTTGCAACAGCCTTTGCTAAGTATGATTTACCTGTACCAGGTGGACCAAACAATAAAATTCCCTTCCAAGGTATTCTTTTACCAGTGAAAAGATGTGGAAACTTTATAGGAAGTATAACTGCTTCCTTTAAAGCTTCCTTTGCTCCTTCAAGACCAGCAACATCACTCCACTTAACATGGGGTTTTTCTACAACTATAGCGCCCTCTAATTTTCCTTGTAATTTCTTCTTTTCTGGATCATCAGAATCACTATCACTGTCACTTTTTTTATCTTCACTTTTGGAATTGGATTCACCATCCTTTACTGGTTTTTTCTTACGATCTTTCTTAAGATAATCTTTTAACTTTTCTGCTCTATCTAGATACTGCAAACATTTTGCACGAATACTTTCTTTAGCTCGCTCACCTTGTGCCTCATATTTGACAGCATGTAGAAAATATTCCACTCCATGTTCATAAAGCCTTAGAGCTTCCTCATAATTTTTATTTTTATCTTCTTCTGTGGCCTTTGTAACAAGATCAATAGCCTTTTGTAAAGCATTAGAAGATGCCATTTCTGTGCTTTAATTGACGATCTGAAAATTAAGAAACATGCATTATTTACAAACCATTGCACAGTAAAAAATTGCACAAAATTGTATTAATCCAACATAAAAAAAATATGCAGCGATACATCTGAATTAATAAACTGAGCTAAATACAAAATGCAAAGTTATTGTTTAATATTTAACAAGACTAATGAAGAACCAGAACAAGCCCAATCTCTAACTACAGTATTTTATATTCTCGTACGCCTACATAGTAGGTACATCAATACTATAAATTGAAGAGGAAAATGAGTCATTGTAATATTACAAAATCTACTATAAAAACATATCAAACATAATTTAATTCTCAAGAGAAGCTATACCTGGTCGTTAAAACAATGTTTTACAACTTATTGAGTTAAACAAAATAAATTAGTGAACTAATCTGACAAATCGACAACTGCCCGAGTTCACGGCTAATCCATGACATATTTGTACCACTACGTCATAGCTTACAATAACAAAATAGTCTGACATACCATTCAGATTTAATAAAGATACTACTTAAACAAGGAAAAGTGGTATTTTTAGCAAAGTATTTATTTCGAACATAATCTAACAACAGTCGTTTGCTTATTTATTTCTCTATCAAAGACAATAAGAATATTTTGCATACTTCCCAAGTGTTGCTATTAATTTTAATAACTATCTAAAGTTTGTCTATTTTCAGAATAAACAATTTTTTTTATTAAAAATTTCTTTGAATCAGCAATCCATTTATTTATTGTACTTAAATATAAAAAGTAAGTACATAAGTGAATGGGCAGACCGGAAGGGATCGACCTAGGCGTACGTATGTCGATTAGATCGAGGACATTTTGAAGAAAGGCCAGGTCAAGAGTACCCACAACCGGCGAGATTGTGTGACAAGATTCATGAGAGTTGAAGAAGCGAAAGATGTATGCCTGGATCGTAGCAAGTGGAAAGAAGCAGCATGTTATGATAAGTAAATATAACATTGTTTCACACGTGTTTTGAATTTTGTTTTTTCTACACATTTAAAAGTATGAAATGTTAATTTTAAAAGCGGTTCGGAACAATGATTTACGTTAGTATTCATTTTGAAACGCATTGCTAAGCGAATCATTTTTGATAAGCGTGCAATTAATGTTTTGTATAAAAATGTGTTTTGCCAAAGGAAAATTATTTAATAATAATCCAAGATCTTTGTATTTCAGATAAAATGTAATCCATTGCTATAAAAACTAAATTAACGAAATTTTAATATTTTTCTCATAGTTATTACAAATTTCCTTAAATCCGAGGTTTTTCAAAATAAAGTTCTTATTATTTTGTTTAGTTAAAATTAAATGAAAGACGAATATTATAAAAAAAATCTTTAAATAACCATTTTTATTTCACACTAAGTGTATTGGTCAACATTCATACTTTACAATGAAAAAGGTGTTCGTTCACTCATATAGAGATAATACCAGTAACCAAATGTTACTTTTAAAATAATTACAACCATTAAAAATATGTATTTATAAGTTAAGCTATAGTAGTCTTGTACAGTTTATATTTTCCAACAATTTTTTTTACTTCATCACGAGGATATGGTTTGAGGGCCAAACAAGTTGGTATATTTTCTGGTTGTTCAATCCACAACTTATGATCTATAGAATTTTCTTTTAATTTTTCTGTTAATTTCTTAAGTGATTCTTCATTTGGAACCTGTAACAAAAGGTAATAACATTAAAAATGTCAGTGATTATTTTCTCAAACTTAGGAATACCTTTTTAAACAAAGTTGAAAGCAACAATAGACTGTACTTAATTTACTTAGTAATATTGAAATATAACAAGCAAATGTTATAACTGCATTAATTACATATTGGCTAATCAATAGTCATATAATTCAGAGCTCCCTGTTTCAGTCCTGGCTCATCTAGTTCAGGTGTAGGTATGGAAGTAATATTACCTAAATCGAGACAGGTTCTGGAAATACTACATCTGCCTTGTTTATAGCTATCTGTTAAGGTAGGTACTACTACATTATAGAGTAGCTGTGTTTTGTTAGTACCAATATCAGAGCCTGCACTATCCCAGGCCTCAATGCCATAACATGTTTGTTTTTACTTACTGTAGACTAAAAATATGAAATAACTAAATAAAACTATAAAAAGAAAATACAAACGATAGTTGGAAGTAAACTTAAAGCATTATTCAACAATTCTATAAAATCAACCTCCCCATGGTCATCTTTTTTGGGTAAGTCACAAACATGAACAAAATGCTCATGTGAAAATTCAATGTTATGTCAAAGTGACTTACTTCTAAGATAACTTTATGCATATTTTCTAGATCATTTAAATATTTAACAGTATATTCATCATCTTTAAATAAATACAAAACTGCAGATGATGCATGACACGCCTGGGCCACTAACGATCCTATAGACCATCCTAAATCCTTTAACAAATCACTCCTTAATAAAATATACTGAACAATAGTTGTTGTCATAATGTTAAAAATATTATATATTTACGGTCTAATACAAAATTTTAATACATATTATGTGCAAATATGTAAACAAATCACTGGTCACAGTTTTTTTTTTATTTTTTATTAACGAAGGTTACAGCTAAAAGTCTGTCAATTACAAAGCGCAATAACGATGATCTTTTTGCCATTAGAGTAAACTGGATAGTTATTGATACTTTAGAAAGTTTTAGATCGAAAAATTCTGTAGATGGTATTTTGCAACATATAACAATAAACAGTGCGAATTTAGTTATTGATGACGTTTTCAATCATTGAACCTTTTTGCAAATTTTCCTGAAACTGAACACCTGCTTGAAATTAATTTTTTTTAAATTATTGACTGGGGTGTTTATAACTGTGTAGTTTACCTTACAACGGTTTTAATTTTGAATATAGTTACATTGTTATATTTCTAAGTAAAATTATTATTTGCAGTGCCTATCACGTTAATAAAATATTATTCTATAAATGTACGTAATTTGAGTTAATGATTTAACTTTACATTTATTGCGTGTTTTTTTTTACTATTTAGATGTGTAATGTATGAAAATTCAATTTAAACTTTTGAATATAAATTAAGTAATATTACCGATACGTCAAACACATGTTTACAATTGCTTTTTTAAGTGATCTCTGTATTTTTAAGGTTGTCAATCTAAGAGCTTTTTGAGAAAAGAACGGGCTCAAAAAACATGTATCTAGGGCCGAAAAAATTAAAAAAAATGTTGACAAGTGAATTGTTTGAGTGATCGAAAATATTGCCGCTTAAAACATCGCTGGTGAAACGTTGAATTCTAATGTAATAAATAATTACTGTGAGAAAAGTAAACAAAACAGTATGGCGTCCGGTTTAGAAAACTATATAAATCAGACAGTGTCAGTGATCACATCTGACGGACGTAACTTCATTGGTACATTGAAAGGTTTTGATCAGACTATTAACATAATATTGGACGAGTCCCATGAAAGAGTGTTTTCATCATCGACTGGTGTAGCACAAGTAGTTCTTGGTCTTCATATAATACGCGGCGATAACATAGCAATCGTCGGTCAAATAGATGAGTCAATAGATAGCAGGCTAGACCTTGGAAATATTAAAGCAGAACCGTTAGGAGCCATTGTACATTGATGTAATTATAATTCATAATTAATAAACTAAGTAATTTTAATAAAGACGAGTTTCAATAATTAAAAACTGATTTAAATTATTTTTTTATTTTGAAACCACCTTTTAGGTTATATTGGGCATTGTATAAGGTGGACATATTTTCTTCATAAGAGAGATTAATGAGAGCGGCGGTGGTTTAATAACAAATGTTCATTACCAAACAATTGTTACTCTTCAAAGTATGCAACTAATGTCAATGATTTCAGTATGGTTTTGTTTTAAAGAATTTTCTTTAAATGGTAAATAAAATGTTTTACTTTGAATGTTTGAGAATTTTTTTAAGTGTCATAAAAAACCATTTGTAATTTTCTATATTTATTGTTCAATGTACTTTTGCAACAGCAAGAGTTAAATATTTACATTGTTATCTAACATTAATAAAATGATAAATAGCAGTTTCTTACTGAAAAGTTGAAATTATAATTATCTATGACCAACATAATTGATTATCAATTACAAAAATATAATCTGGTCAAGGGTTGCTTGATACAGGCAATACAAGAGTGTTACGAGTGGATATCCTAGAGGAGGCCTATGCCCAGCAGTGGGCATCTGTCTGCAGAATAAAATGATGTATGATGATTACAATTATTATGTACTAAAGTAACTCTAGAATTAGACAATGTACTTTGTGATATGGTAACAGCATTTCTTAAACATAATATTCATTTTTATTATAATTACAATACTCGCAAACTTTCCTCATGGTCTAGTTTGGGTAGAAAATTTTATTTTAATATCACAATTAAACAAGTTTTCTATTGTTGAGGTAACTTAAGGGTTGTTCACTTTTAGCATTTCAAAGAATTATAACCAATCAACTCTTATGTTGCATATGGCTATAAATGTTGAGAGACTTCATAACTCCTTTTTTTCTACATTTAAATCTCGGTAAATTCTGCATCATCTACCCATATAACATTTTAGTCATTATTATGAGTAGTCATTTTTATTTGTTGAATTACCGATTAAAACAATTTCTTGATGTCTGCAAAAGAAAAGATATTGATGTATCACTAGCTTTATATGATTTGATGTCAAATCATGAAATAAATATAGCTGATTACAGACTTTAAAGATGGTGGTGTGACTAATATAACTGGATTACTAAAAATATGTACAATACTAATGTCTTCTAAAAAGGACTGCTTCCTTTTATGGCTATTTTATACTAAACATTGATTTTTACATAAAAAA
Source organism: Parides photinus (assembly GCA_018247975.1). Lineage (NCBI taxonomy): Eukaryota > Metazoa > Arthropoda > Insecta > Lepidoptera > Papilionidae > Parides > Parides photinus. The sequence continues at coordinate 7,942 of DWHU01000616.1, read as the reverse complement.
TGTACTTTGTGAACAACTTTAGATAGGATAAACTTTGTGTTTCTTTAACTCAAATAGTAAAAAATTGGCAAAATGACAAGATGAGCAGTTTGTCCTGATCATTAGATATACAAGATAAAATGTATGATTTTGACAATATTTAGTACCATTTATAGCATCCAATTAAAATAAAATAACACTACAATAGTAGTGAAATTTTACACTATTCACTTTTTAGTATTGTTACTTCAATTCCATTTCTGAAACGGAAAGTATGTATAAAAACACAAAAAAAACTAAATTAAAAAAAGCTAATAAATGTACATGAGTATACATCATATGGTCACCTTATATTATTTTAATTTCTTAGTTATAATTAAAATCAAAAAAAATTCAATGATTCTGCAACCAATACCATCAACTACCATTAAATTTATATAAGTGGTAGAGTGATATCCTAAATGTTATGAACTATTGCACACAAGTTTTTTTGTAATAAAATACATGAACTGTATTCACAATGTATACCATTGTGAATATAACTTCTACATTTTGAAATTACACTAGCTTTTTTTTTAATTAATTTTCTTTTTTTTATTCAACTTATAATCCTTATTCCAGTTGCTATATTAACACAAAATTTTTTTTGTGAATGTTATCAAAAACCTGTGATGTAAAGATATAGATCAAATCAAGGATTAGCCAGTGCAACAAAGGTAAATTATCAATCAAAATGTCTAATTGAAATTACCTTGTAACTAAGTTATTTACCTTTGCATTTTCTCTTTATATTTCTGTGTATTGTATTTCTGAAAGAATTGTTTCCCATATTCGAATGTTGCAATCATTATGGCACATGCTGGTGCTACCTTGAATATTCTGGGTAATAATCCAGTGAATAAACCTTTAAAGCCGTGATTCTTATATATATTCTTGACAATGTTCTGCATATTTGATGCTCGTTGATGTACTTGTCCATCTGTTATTAATGTTTAACAAAACAAAAATATTAAAAAGAACAATGGACATTAGTTAGTAAGAAATGCACAACACAACATTTTACTTATAATCATAAAGCATAAGATGTTTTATTTTCCCAATAATTCTACTAATGAGAAGATTCTTCAAAGAGGAACACTAATGTTTGTACACATTTAAACAAAGAACTATGAGAAGTTATTATTAGAAGATTGAAATAGTAATTTTAGGTCTCCGGTATTATACCAGTTTTTGTTCATGATCACCTACTAAACGTTTTGGATTTTTTTCTCATACATTACTTGTATTGTGGACAGGTATATTTTGAGGGGACTGCTACAATATTGCATGGCCCCACCAACTATCTGGTTAAATGGTCTAAAGCAACGAGATCCTTGTGAGACAACTACAAGTTACATTGTTTTAACACATTTAAAAATCAGTTGAAATACTAAAATGATGATGAAACAATGCTTACCTGTATAAATTTCCTTTTCTCCTAATTCTATTTGCTGGTGTGTCTTAACTACATCAAAGGGTAATGTTACTAATGCAGCAATCTAAAAAAAATAGGTAGACATAGTTTAGCAATATTTCTCTGATTGAAACGTTATAATTTAAAATGTGCACTATCATGAATATGTAGTTGTAACATTCAAATTTATTAGTCATGTGTAATCACATGACTTGTGAAACATGATATCATAAAAAAATCTGGCCTCTTATGTGTTGACAAGTTGAATACTGTAAGTCTGTTATCACCACAAATTTATAACATAAGGGAGCTAGATATATGAATCAGAAAACCACATCACCAAACGAACACCACAACATGGCTGGAATTTAACTACGGGTTTTCATGGTACCAGACAAGTACTTTGCCTATGCATTATGGAATGGCAGTTAAATATGCAAAGATGAACTTACACTGCCTGCAACGGATCCACAAAAGAAGTTAAAGAGGAATGTGTTCTTTTCTGAATCTGGTTTACCAAAGGCTCTCTTAGTACTTTCAAATGTTGTCCAATATATGCCTGAAATTAAATAAAATACATTTTAAAAATGTTAACTAAAATGCTTTGTGTACTCATCAAAAGTAAATAAAAATGAAGTATGTATAATTTTTTTTGTTCATCAATTTTTATCTGTTTTTAACCTATTAAGCAGTGATCATCTAAAGCAGTGATATGCATGCAGCATAATTGCTGCATCATCATTTTATTATATCTCATACTACATTCTCATTTAGAAATAAGATAGAACATTATGTCCAATACCATGCCCATGATTGAATTGTGTGGAGATATTTCAGAAAAAGACATGCAGTGAAATCTATTATTAAATCTTACCCGAGAATGGCACATCCCTAAGTAATGTTGAACCTAAACCACGGAACAGTCCTCTGTAACCTTCATATTTGATAACTTGTCTTAAAGCTGTGGTAATTTCTATAAGAAATCAAAAATAGTATATTAATGATTGAGTATCAGTATGATTCTTAATATTTTTCCACATTTGTGCATACTTAAAGTCTTACTGTGAGATATGACTTAAAAATCAAATTTTCCTTAGAGTAATAAGTTACATGGAATCTTTGCCAGTTTTTTGAATTATTATTAAATACAATAAGATTTTTACCACTTTGCCAGTTTATACCTGAATATGTTAATTGTTTAGATTGCATTTTTGTTCTAATCAATTCCAAAGGGCTAAATAAGGAAACCGCTATTGTTCTAGCTGTTGCTCCAGAAAATAATGGTATAAACATAGGTTGGTGTTCTAAAACAAAAAAAAAAATATTTTTTTTGAGGTTCCATGAACTCAATATTCGATTAAAATTAGTAAAATAGCTTAAATGAACAGGTTAAAATCAATATTACTCACCTGTTCCTGTTAAGGTATTATAAATGGTTTTAGTTTTATACCTTAGCTGTTCATAGCTTACAAAATATACTACTGTACATGGCAGTGCTAACACAAGTGTTGGGCTTAAACCTGACCATAAAGCTGGTACACCTTCCATTTTCGCTATTTTGTAGAAAGCATCCTGTATTAATACAAAAATCAAAGTTTTATATTATACAAGCAATAGTATTTGGTTGTTATGAGGCAATCACAAAACTTCATTAAATAATTATAGTATAAAAATTCTTATTCAAATTACAAGTTTTTTTTTATCTGGAATTAATGCTATTAGTTTTATTTATTGGTTCTTACAGCTAAGTAAAGCTTAAGGTTTACAGACCTGTAATCACTCAGAAACAGATACACAAGTACCTAAACAATTTTGTCCAAGATATGGAGAAAGATGTAAAAGGATAGAATAAGAGGGGCCCACAGTAAAAAATTGATTTGGGAGTATTTATTAACTAAATGAATCAGTCATACTGGATGGTTACTAGTGTAAGATACTGTGAAACAATGATAATTTTTCTTAACAAAATTATACTTACAAATGTACCATGAAAATGTACTCGTCTTGGTATCCATGCAGTTTCACCACATGGACAAAGATGCTCCATGAGCCCATTACAATATAAGTAACATTTATTTGATAATAATGCTTTTTGCTGTGCTTGTAATCTTATCTTAACAACATCTAATGGTGTCACTGAAAAATTCAAAAAGATCGCATATAATAAAACTTGAAATATAATACACACTAGTCTGGGAATTAACTTTATTGTAAAACGTAACTCAATTCGCATTTATTGTGTCACATGAATCAAATATTTAACATTACTTTGTAGTTAATATAGAAGTTTTGATTGGAATTTGGTAATAGATATTACTTTATTATTACAAGTAAAAACTAACTTAAGTAATTAAATCATTAAGATAATTTTTTTATAGATTAATAATTATTATGAACTTTTCAAAATGAAAATTTAAATACATGTCTTTCATCCTCATAGAGCCAGTTAAGAGAAATTTATACATTATACTAATTTAATTGAGTAACCTAAAGGATAACAAATAAATTTTACGATTAATAACTTACTAAACAGTGAAGTAATTAAAGCACCAGAACATGCTGAAGCCATTTGTTGTATTGGTGTAATTCGAAATTGAGGGTCATCTTCCCGTATCATGGTTTTTATTTTTTCGACTTTTATTTATTATATAGTTTACCAAATAAATTAAACTAACACGACAGAAGTCATATGTTTTCCTTTAACTTGACGTAAGTTGAAGTTATAGGTAATAAATACGACAGTTATCAAATATTATACAGACTGAATAACAAAATAAAAACATTACATATCGATTTATAATGGGAAAAGTATGTACAACGGTAATAACAACAACCTTCAATCCCAAAAACTTCTTTAATACAAAAAAGCAACAGAATGATTACTGAGAGAGAAAAGAAAGGCAGAAGAAAACTTACAATTAGTAAAAATTATTGACCGGAATTTAAAGCTTAAGCCGAATACGGGACTTCTTTAGAAAAAGACTATAAAATGTCAATTTGTAAGAGTTTGGACCGCAATAGAAATATAGGCTTATCTATTTAATAAATTCTATTCTTTAGATGATAAAAGACTTCATTCAAATAAACTAAACATGACATTTTAAAGATTATTTTATTTTCTAGTATTTATTAGTGGCAAGACGCTTTAGCCGAATACCATGTAAGTTAGCATCTAAGTGTTTATTTCAAGTACCCAAAAAATCTTTAGAGTAAATTAAACAAATTAGACAACACGTATTTGTAACCGCCGCTTAAAATTTGTAAATCAGTTAGTAATGGTACAACTGATTTTTTGGCATGAAATTAGTACTAAACTGGATTTGAACATTTGACATAAAACGTTATAACATAGAGTTGTAAAAATTTCTATCGGGCAACTTTAGTTAAAATTCATTCAATCAATCACCGCATCACTAGGCAAAGCTGAGACAGAAACGGAACGGTACTTGCGCGGCGGCCTCACATGGAGGGCGTTAACAATATATTTTAAATAATTTTAAATCTGACGAGTGAGGCGCTTTGTTTTCGTGATTTACAGAAAAGTAAATGAAATATATTTTTTGAAATGTTTTCCTATGTTCCCAGGTCATTGAAGTAAGTACCTTTTCGTTTATTTTTGGAGTTTACATAACGTGACACCTGTGTTTTATTCGATTTGTATACAAATTCTAGACTGTCGTTTTCATGAAACGTTACTATTTATTATACAATTGTTATCTACATAATATTTATTTTACCATGCCTTTAAAATTTTTAAGTTAAGTTCGCCTCATAAAAACACGTAAATTCGCACGTTTTACTAAAATGGTACTTAGAATTCGCTGACACGATATCGAGGAAGTATATTCGCGAGTAGCGATCCGTTTCAAGGTTTTTACTTTTGCATTCATACTACCTCTCTTTCAAGATTCTCATTGATCCTTTGTACGTAATCATTCCAAATATAATCAATACTTTAGTAACGCTTTAAATTAAACTTGTTCGAAATAGAAATATTAATGTTAAAAAAAGAATAAAGAGATAATGATTATTTGAAATTTATCAAAGTAAGTGTGTAATTGTTTATATTGAAACGATAATCAAATAAACTATTATAAAACAAAGAAATAATTTATTTAGTATGAGTAGTCTATATTGTAATATATTTTGTCATACATAAAACCTGTAATAATATTATTTTTTACATGATTTTTTAAGATTATTATTTTTATTACCAACGTCATCTCTTATTATTATTATATCTACACACTATACTACTTCATAAAAAAATGTTTACATAGTTTTTAAAACAGAAGACCAATGATACAAACTTGGCATTAGTTTTGTTGTGCTAAATATGAATGAAGTATAAAGATTAACAATTTAGTATGACTTTATTAATTTTTATATTTTGATAGATTATTTAGTTTTTGAACTAATGAAAAGTAATTATTATATTTCATAAGACAACAATGTGTTTAGTGTCGTTTATTTTATCTCCATATAGTAAGGCATAATAATCATAAAACATCATTGTTATACTTTAAATTTAAAACTCAAAACACGTTTTTTTAATAATTAACTAATTTGTATGTTTGAATGTAAATGCTCTCATAAAAAACTGTAAATAGATCGACTGAAGTAAAAAAAAATGGAAGACTTTCTTGTTCAAATATGACCTATTTATTAAATCGTATATTACGATTTTTTTACGATCGGCGATGTGATTAATGAGTCTTTACATATTCACAACACTATCAAGAAACGTGTCGATTTCCTCACGATATTTTCCTTCACCGGAAATTCAAGCTCAGTTGGGTGGAGAACGAGCTCGCGCGTCGAGACCTATAGCACGTTCGACTGCCTTAAAAACTGAGCTATCAAGCTTTCTGTAAAAGACACGATCAGATTTAAATTTTGAACGAGGCCATTTTACAGATATTTGCCAAAATTACTTAATGTAATATATATTGCATTGAAATTGTTCTCGTCTTTAAGAACGTAAGTGTTAAATCTTGTTACCAAAGTAATTACTCTGACTCCACGCCCTTCAAACTAAAAAATCATAGCGTAGCATAGAGACTGTGGTGGAACCTTCTTCAAGGTCTTCGGAATAAAATACTTACCGGCATTAAAACTAGTTACTATCCTTACGTAATTAACAAGTAAAGAAGCATTGCTCAGCAAGGCTATGTGATTTTTTTTTAATTTAAATTAGTGATTCATAATAAATTCCTCTTATATATTCTCTTTGCTATTTGAATGATGTCACAAACAAAATGCTAAAAACATGACAAACATATCAAACACGGACAGACTTACAGACGAGTGGCCATAATAAGGGTGTTTACTTCGAAAAAACAACCTAAAAATTAGTAAAATATTTATTTTTATCAACATATCAAAAATTTGCGTTGTAGCCGTGTTATGTATTTATGTTTTATATGAACAATTAAACAAAAAAGTAACAGTATAATTATGTTCTAAATAATAAATGATACTTTTTTTTTATAAATCTCTTATTGGGTAAATATTAATTACAAGAGAAAATAACGAGATATCTGTAGATATCTTGAAACAGCTGTTTTATTACGGCGTCGTTATTGTAAATTCCAGTTATTATATATCATATGATTCAAGACAACGACAACAAATTATGAACGTTTCTCTATATAATAACGTACTGTTGAAAATTAATATAATTTGTACGCTAATGATTTTTAAGTACGACATGTTCGGTGAAATTTTATTCTATTAATCAGTGTATTTTTTTAACAAAGTGGATCCAAAAAGATTAGGTAATAATAAATTCATTTATACATAAAAAATGGATCATGTGTTAGCTACTGTGATATATATTGTTTTTAAAAGGATAAATCTAGTTCTTTTTACACGATTTATTTGGATACGTGTCTATTAGAAGCTTAGTTCCAAAAGTGGTCTAGGTAGACCCTCACCGGGGGTTATTGTGACAAATACATGGGTATTCAAAATTTTTAAGCGTTGGTCCACGAAAATGTATCTGCTTTCGATAGTGAAAAACTGAAATGTTGTCTTGACTTCACCTATCAATGTAAGCAGATAATATTTTAATAATCTCAGTGACTTGTAAAAACTTGCATATTCCATACATTTATTGTCGAGTTTTGACAATATGCCAATGTAGCTGCATAAAATCGATAAGAACTAGATAATTTTTTTAACTAATCTATCGGAAAAAAATCTGATAATTTCTTGTGTAGAACTAAATTAAGTGTATTTAGATACATTTATTTGAATACACCGAAAAGTATTGAAACGTTATACCATTCGTAAACATTCGTAATTTATTTTGTTTCTATTTATTTAGAACCATCAACATTAATTAAAATATATACAGTGAAAATTAAAAAAATACCTAAAATATTGAATAATTACAGTTACATTGTAAGACATAGTGATAAAACATACCTGAATTTTTTTACGAATGATCCCGTGTGCTGAATATTTAACATGTAGTTAATAGGAACTATGCTACACTACTCATTTATT
>DWHU01000615.1:0-17175 GCA_018247975.1 Parides photinus | reverse complement strand
AAGGTCTATATGCAGGTCCTCGTTGCGTACGTACCAGGGTGCTCCCGTAGCACGTCGCATGAACCTGTTCTGTATGACCTGAAGTCTATGGATCGTCGCAGGACTCGCATGCGCGAAGCACGGGCTTGCGTATGTGAGCACTGGTCTTACGACAGATTTGTAAAGTATCACTTTGTTTTTAAGTGATATTTTACTGTGGCTATTAAGTAGGGGATAAAGGCGGCCAAGCACAAATGCCGCTTTATTTCGGGCTTTAACAATTAGGAAACAACTGTAACCACTAAATATATTTTGAAATACACGAGAAACCTATCAATAAAATTAAAAATATCGAGTCGCTTTGTAAAAAGTTAGGTATGTTAATATATAGAGAATTTAAATATATCATCTTATATTTTGTAAAAATGTGTAAATTCAAAAAAAAAGAAGTAGTTTCAATTTCCAAATATCAACAAAATTTCTACATCTTCTTACCTTGCAACTTACTTATATTTTGGTTACCCTATTTCTACGAATAATTTTTTAATGACTTTAATTTGAAGTTCATTGCGTCAGACGGACATCATGACCGATCTATACATATTGGGAGATAAAAATAAAAAAGAATCTAGAAGTAGGTTAAACAGAAATTCTAGCTGCTTCCTTTAAAATTACTAAGTAAGTAAATTCTCATCACACCTGAGGATGACTGGAAGAGAAAGATGCTTTAGGTATGAAGAAATTTCGAAATCTAGTTATATCGTTAACAATACCGAAAAAGTATTAATGTGTACACTCAACGCACAAAATTAGGAAATAGTGATTGTTGTTATTATTTTGTCTAAATACGTTTTTTTACGTACGTGATAACCTATAAATGATACCATCTCGATTGTGTTGTATTTTACTGAAAATGTCCTGAAATTTTGATCGGCTAATAAAACAAACTACTTTGGCGTAATTTTCGGTCTAGAAGATCAAAAAATCGGTAATGTAAACAAGAGAATAATATTCACATGTAAAAATTATCAATAATATTGTTTTCAGAGATGACTCGTACGATGTGATAAAGTTACCATAATAAATTCTGTATATGTTTACTTAGGAATCGTTAGCAATTATTATACTTTTTGTGAGATATTTAAATATTCCATAGCTATTAGAAAGTTAAATAATCTTATAGCTGTTGAATACTTATCTTAGGCAACTCTACTGTGGAACCCCTTGCTTAATAACGTCTGCAAAACATTTGAAAATTATCTCTAAATGCGCTTTAACATATTTAAGATATTTAATACTTAGAAGCTTATTACATAAAAATATTTTTATCTTTCTTCTAGTTATGAAACACGTATCATCAATTTTCGAAGAAAAGTTTCTATTGCCAATAGTAAAATTTAACAAATTTCTCTGCAACAAAAGTGATAAAAACATCTTCGTCATGTTGTTTTCAAAACATTCTCAGTTTATCATAACTTGTTATTATTTCATAAGTTTTCTTATAACTAAGTTCTGTATTACATTTAAAAAGCTATCTTCATGATAAATTTATAAAAAATGTTCCAGACAAACGTCAGCAATTTGCTTACACGTGTGGAAATTTGAGCGTTAAATTAGATCATACAAACAAAAATTTAAGCGGTACATTCTTGATTTGTAATTTTAAGTTATTCTCGAATTTTTTTTAGCGAATTTGGATTAAACCACCCTATATGAAAATTTTGAAAAAGCAAAAATCTTTGATGTGTTATGATGAACAAGCATCATTTTAAAATAGTTTTCATCACAAACCCAAACTGCTACAAAACGAATTTACAACAGTTGTTATTATATATTATTCACATAATAGTATTATAATTTTCATATTGTAACATATAATTTCTATATTGTTTAAATACATAATTGAAAACATAATGTATTGCCTATCATTTGTATGTTATTTAAAAATATTTCGAACGATTTGCTTTTTTTTTATTTCAGGCGCTCGTGTTATATTGTGTCTAAAACGGTTATTTTTTTAAAATTGACGCTCTCATATTTTAATTTATGACCCGAAATAAAAGTTAGGCAATAGAGGTAACAGTTTCTGGATGCAATCCAATTGGAAATTTGTTGCATGCATCATTTCATGCTCATAAAACCTTTCTGGTGTTTTTTAAGAAAGAAAAACAATAATTTATCTAGATAACAATATATTCTTGCCATTAACGATAAACTTAACAACAGACTACAACATAGACCTCGTTAACCAAACACTAGCGCGAAGTATGAACTTTGCGATACAAATTTAAATATTTTGAAATGTTTACCAACATTGATTACCTCTCTAAGATATTTTATAGTTAGCACACTCATATGCATGTTGCACAGAATTTTACCAAACGCAAAAAAAGTAATGGACGGCTTGGAAACACTAGGACAATATGCAGCTCAAAGTATCAGTAGGTACATGGAATCTCTTTAAGTAAAACCAGTCGTTTTTGTTGGTAAACAAATCTAATTCAAATTGAATTTATTATTTGTACATATTACATAAATAGATAAATTATATTCTGGTTAACATAATTATTACATTAAACCTACAATTAAATTGCTTAGAAATGTAATGATAAGTTATAAAAGAATTGACACGAATGAGGGTCAGGCGAACGCAGAGCCTGCCTAAAGTAAGTTTCATTTTAATGAACTAGAAATTTATAATTTTTATTACATAAACTATGCGCGGTTCATAAATTGAAATTTCTAAGTCAATTCGACATTTATTAATTTTAATATATGCTAATAGAGTTAATTACAAGTTATGCTGTCAGTTAATGATAACATAAATTTTTTTTGTTAAACACATTATGTTATTCGAATAATAGTACACCAGTTTTGTTGAAATAACTAACTATTTCTTAATAAAAAATGTAATGCATATACTTTTTTTATTTGTCTTAAGAAATGATAATATTAGAGAAAAGAAATGTCGGCACTTGGACCACCTGTACAATGAAAGTGTAAAACTCCTGATGTAGTGTATTTATAGATTTAATAATCGATTATCATTTGGTATCAAATCCTAACGTTAGAAGCGCAAACCGTGAGGTTATCGTAGTAAGGTACAGTACAAGACAGTATACATATCTAATTACAGAAAAACCATTGCCATTAATATACTTCCACTTTAATATATTCACGCTTTAGATACAGTTAAAGAAGTGTTAAATGCTGTTTGGCACTAACTTTATTAAATATTTGTATAAATTCTATTTTACAATACATTCATGTCGAATATTTACAGCTTATGGGAACAACAAACACTTTGATACATATATATACATTGTTAAATATAGCTACTTAGAAAAATGATTGACAGTGGGTTAAAGTAATAAATATTGTCTTAAAATGTACAAGTTACAACAACGCGGGAATGTGTTGAAGATTTGTATCTACAGCTTTATATATTAATTGTAAGCTTTAGCGACGATCAAATTTACATATTGAATCTGAAAGATACATTTGTGTAATCGAATATTGTAAACAATGAACAGGCAGCGCCTTACCGTTCATAACTATATATCTTTCCAATTATTACGATGCCACTGTTTACAATATCGACATCGCGTCGACTAACATCTAACGTAACATTGATTATATTGCACACATTTATTAAAATACTATTTATCATTACTATATAAGTAAAAGAGTGGGCTAAAATCCCTCTCCGCCATAATTTCGTTAACTCACCGCTTAACTACCAATGGAATGACATGTTTGGCGCATTTCCGATGTAGTACAATCTCTCTAAGCTGACTGAATCGTCTATTATAGTTATTGGCACTATACGACAGTTAAGAGCAATTTAAAAATTTTAAAATAAAAACTACTGCGATCTACAGTGATACTATTGAGCATTAGTTATTACAAGTATAACATGAAATAATAATAACAATAAAAATAGTAACATAATATTGTTATGAAGTACTATGTGTAACATAAAATCTTTTATATTGTTGATTTTAAACAAAAAGAATTATAAGAAAATAAAAATAACAGCCTGCTTAGGAGCGCGCCGCGTGCTGCAAGCTCTGCTCTACCGTTGACAACAATGATAAGGCTTTTGGACTCGATGTACTACCGCCGATACAACGACCTGGGATGAGACGCCCGACGACGAGCCCTCGATGATCTCTGTATCCGTCGCAACTTTTATGGCACATGGATGACCGCAAGTGAACTATGACCATCGTACTGTGCAACGAACGAAGCACGAATCGATTTCTAGTGAAAACTACTATGAAAATGATTCAAGAGTTTCAATGTTTTGAAGTTTTTTTTACTTTTCATAGCACCAATGCCAATCTATCAAATATTAGCACAATTCATTTAAAAACTGAAATTAGTACGATCTATGTACCTATTATCAATTTATACAACTCTAGGTCTATTCATTTAGGTGCGAATCGTCCCTACGAATTGATCTACCGGCCAAGTATTATATTTACTCGTGATTTTATTTGATTTATTATAATTGATACTGCACGAAAATTTTAGAAAATTCAGTCAACGACTACTATTAAATTTGATTGATAGCTACCATCTAGAAAAAAACATTCAAAAATTTTAACACTACCCAAATTTCTCCATCTTATTAAAAGGATAATGATTTATTGAAAATTTTTATCTTTAGTTGGGCAGTGTTTTTATAAATACTTTCTCATTTAAGTTTTAGAAAATCGTCGAGTAATATTAAATTTTACTGCCTCCCTTGTGCCATTAATTTTGTATAGCCATCTGTACATAACCCGCATAAAATCGCCATTTTAATTTTCTCATTTCAGTCCGTTGCAACGTCAGGTAAGGAAAATTTACGCTAGCAAACATACATCGTCCGTCGAGTCTTCTTTGTAGAGCTAACCGTACTTTCGTCGCTTACTTTTCCACAACCACCGTAGATTCTCTGAGCTTTTACTGAAAAGAGATCATTTATCGGTGACACACTGGCGGCGTGGTGTGTAAGATACAGTAGTAGGTCTAGAAGAGCATGTGGCAGCGCAGGTTGGAGTTGGCTATTCCGTGGTGTGCGCGGTGAGGTCGACCGCCGGCGTCGCGCTGCCCAGCGCGGCCGGTGGGTCGCTGGCGGGGAGGGAGAGTAGATGTTAGGCCTCCAGAAAAATTAAAGCCGTTGGCTTTGGTTCAAGGTTTGATTTCTTCGCTTCGACGACTAGAAACTCGATCTCCTACAACAGTAGAAATAATGTATTAAAATATTTTAATTCATTTTAATTTTATATATCTTTTAATAAAGAAATAATAAGTAGAAGTTTGAATGTGGCACCTGTGGTAGAAAAGATGAAAAGAAGTCGTTTGTCCTGGTACGGACATGTTTTACGAAGAGAGGAAACGGAAGTAATAAAGAATGTGTTTGGTATGAATGTTTTTAGTTGGAGAGGAAGAGGAAGACCATAGAAACAATAGATGGATTGTGTGAGAGATGATATGCAGTGTAAAGCTGAATGGTGAGTTAGCGTCTGACAGGAACGCATGGACTCAGACTGACATGCTGAGCCGACCCCAAATAAATTGGCAAATGGGCAGGACAATGATTTATATAATTTTGAAAACTATTTTTATACACTTTCAGTGCTATAGAACGTTTAATGTTTTTTTTAAAAAACTTGATTTATAAACGAACAACATTTTTATAATCCAATACGTTTTATTATTTATTTTCTAGCGGGGCCCAGCGAATTTTGTTCCGCCTAAAAGCCAATTAATCAGCAGATTTATGATATTTAAATACAAAATTTTAATTTTAATTTGAACTACCTTGTTTACTTTCACTTCCTTAAACAATATTTGGATCAATACAGTTGTACAGATGATATAATTTGGTTATCTATTATTACAACAGTATGATTAAGAGGTGAATGGAGGTCGGTGTCCCTCAATGTGACACAATAGTGGTCGGAGAAATAATACAATGTGTATACACCGAATCATTAACCTAATTAGATCATGTTACACACGACTTAGACATAACTGTTTACACTGTTACTTTATTCACCAACAAAATGATATTAAACAATTCTGGAAAAGGATAAATAAATTAGCTTTCAGCTATCTTATCATTACTATGATAGGCATTTTTTTTCCAGCTTACTTTGTGTTCTCACTGCAGGGCCTCGGGGCCTTCTCTCATAAATGAGAAAGTTGTGGCCTTAATTTACCACGCTGGCTAAGTGCGGGTTGGCGGATAAATCCAGAGATATTTAATTTCATAAAACACATATAACTCAGTAAAGTCATCGGTGCGTGCCAGGTTCGTACCCGCGACCTACAAATCGGAGGCCAAGGTCCGCAACCACTCGGCTACCACGGCTTCCTTTCACTGCTTTTTGGGAATTTTAAGCCGCAATTATGAAACGATCCCTAATTCTGGTTATTATATTAAATAAAATATGATAATTGTTTTGTAATAAAATATAATAATGGCATAAGAGTGATTGCATTAGGGAAAGGTGTAGGGTACAGTTAAAACAGTTTTTATCACTCATTTAATTTCTAGAGGACCTCAGAGCGAATTCGAATAGTAAAATTAATAATTTTAAATGAGTGTTAAAACATAAAATTTTGTGTCCCAAAACGGGCGAGCACAATGAGGCTGTTTGTGACATGTTAAAACATAGAACTATAGAACTTTGAAAATACGATGTCATCGGTTTATAGTTTTAAAACTTATCGTATATTATTTAAAAAAAAATTAAACAGATCCCAATTGCATTGAAGTATATACAGTGATTTTTGCTGACGACAATTATAACATTATTTAAACAAATAAATTGTACGATGCAAAACGTGATCACGCACTTCAAAATACTTTTTAATCAGCAATTATATTACTAACTATTAAATCGGCACGAATGTACGTATCTTAGATGTGATATGTTATGAAATAGTAAGCTATGTTATGTACTGACCGGTTTATCTCTCTGAGCGAATGATTCCGCTATTAGTCGCGCGACGTCTTGGTGCTGCATACCTTCCACTCGGTGTCCATCCACAGCCAGGATCAATTGACCCACCTCCAGCCCTCCAGCCTCGTAAGCCGCTCCATGCTCCTGAAAAGTCATTATCGCTTTTTTAACTTTCAGATCTAATCTTCAAATATTTATAAAACTTCTAAGGAAGTTTAATACAGAGAAAACGACAATTGTTGCCAATAAATAATACTTATAAAGATTTTACGATAGCCAAGTTAGCTACACGATCCTCCGCCAACGCTGAGAGAACTAAAGCTTACGAACATTACCTAACAGAATAGTCAAATAACTAAACGTTATACCAATTTGAGGACAGCGTCTCTACGAGTAGGTTTTTCAAAAGTTTTACATTTTAAACCCACATGTATATTAATTATTCTCGGCAGCGGATGTTTTGTATTGGCGCCGCCTTCGATGGCGATTCCGAGTATTGGTTTGGTCTTCTTAACGGTGATGAGCAGGTTGCCGTGGTGATCGGGGACTACCCTCGCAGCACGATTCTCGTCGAGTTGCGCCTCACCGTGCTGCAGCCGCTGCATCGACTGGTGTCTTCGTATGCCACCTCGCTCGTCCAACAGAGTTCCACCTTCCTCCTTCATGTCGAAGCTTCGAGATAACTTATGTGCCAACTCCTGTAATATTTTCAATGGCTTAAAATTGTTAATTTAGTACAAATAACAGGTGTCGAAATCTAATATTATCATTAAGTGTAAATTATCCCTGTGTTCTTGGACTTAATCTTTGTTAAAGAAGTACATATTCAATTTCTATTTCCTAGTAATTAACTATACCACATCCATACTAAGATCTGTAAAACTACAACTCTAATGATAGCAAATTTTGATTCAGCTTCTAATTACAGTTTTAGTGCTCTAATAATAAGTAATTACAGACAGTGTAGCTGGGCGGCAGAGGGCAGTAAATCGGATCGTAAGGAAATACGACGAGGACGGGGGCACTGCCGACGCTACTTCGTACAACCTTGTGCCTCTCAGTTACATTATGTGATTGAGCTTTATACTCAAATGTGTTGAGAAGCTGTAAGTGAGATGTGAGCTGGAGGCTTGGAATCATGCGTATCGATCACTCGGTGGCGTGGTACAAAGGTATTCGATACAAGTGTACAAAATGTCATGAGGAGCCGTTGACCCAATTTTTTTAGAAAAACCTGTACAAATACACAATTACGCAAAACGAAAAAAAAATAATGACGCAAATTAAATCCTTACAAACACAAACCTACCGCTACAATGTAATACAAATGATTCAAAAAGTTATCATTTTTAACATATGCGTTTACGTCAACATGCAGCATTTACGTTTGAATATCTTACAGTAGTTGCTTGGGATACAGATTCAAGTCATTCGCGGTGAATTCCGTGATCAAAAATTTATTACACCTATAAAAAATAAATCAACTAAATGTCATGCAACACTTTAATTCGACCCAATTAAAACATATCTACATACTAATAATTTATCCGGTAGGACTAAATTTGGAAATGTGCTATCTACTCTTTAACAGGATAAAAGAGACATTTTTAAGAATTTAGGCTTTTTTTAAGAAAAAAAAACATTGAAAATAAAGTGCAACTGCAATTAATTTGAAAAAAATACAATAAGTTAAAAATATCCACTATTTAAACAGAAG
Organism: Parides photinus; assembly: GCA_018247975.1. Classification (NCBI taxonomy): domain Eukaryota; kingdom Metazoa; phylum Arthropoda; class Insecta; order Lepidoptera; family Papilionidae; genus Parides; species Parides photinus. The sequence goes on along the minus strand of DWHU01000615.1, from coordinate 8,520 downwards.
CAATCGAATCATTTGAAGCGTACATTTCCAATGGAAATAAATTGTAAAAATAAAAAAAATAATGTTTCGTAAAACATCGTGCAAAAGTAAGAATCGTCAATGTGCTAGAACAGTTCGTTCGATCCGTCGGCTTCAGGCCAGGCCACTTACTAGAGGTCGTCCCCAGTACCACGACTTTACTTTCTGCGTCCAGCCACCGAGTGATGAGCGCAGGCCCTCGAGATAGCCGCACTGAAACATCACTCTCACTCAGCACGGTACCATTTGCGACACCAGGCGAGAGCACGGCATCGTACCCTTCCTTTATCCTAACTTTATTTACGAACCACTTTTTGTCAATACAAGCCAATGATTGTTACGTTAAAGTCATAGATACATCTACAAATCCTCAATTTATTAAATCATAACAATGACTGGAAAATGGCAATAACTATGGCTAGCCCTCTCAAATCCCTAAATCTGCGTTATGGAGGAATTGCCAAGCGTTTTTATTAAAATACTATACGATACTATCGATAGACTTAAAACTACTATAGGGCAAATGTTCGCGCTATAATTTATTCTAATTCACAAAACCTTAAATACAATAAAATTCAAATACATACCTGATCCTTCATGTGATAAAAGGAAGCGTGTAACAAATCCAATAGAATAATAAAATTTACTGCAAAACTGATTGCGTTCATTGAAAATAATACTTATTACATACATAATTATAATTTAACGAATTAACGTCTTCTATGCGCTTGAAATGTTCATAAAAGAATATATTCCAAATTGTAAGTAACAAAGTGAATCTAGACAATCACTCTAAATTACAAAATTACAGAAAATTCTGGAATAAAGTACACATCTATTTAAAGCAATATAAAATTTAATTTTTTTTTTTTTTCATTTAAGTTGCGATAAATTGATGAATAATAAATTACAAAGATCTTGTGAGACATAGACGAGGTCATTATTCCATACAAATCGAAGGATAATCTGGCGACGGTACATTGAACACATTGAAGACTGTCTATTAAATCTAACAACAAAAAAATTATCATTGCTATCGTTCATGTACCCTTTTCGTAACAATGTTGTGGTGAATAATACTTGTGGAAATGGGCTATCTAGATTAACACGAACGAAGGTTGACTTTAATCATAAAATAACGGTTTTTCAGCACTTTCGCAATTTCGTATACTGGTTCGCAAAGTTAATGTATATTATTTATTTGTTATTTATATTTTAGAGTTTAATGTTCTATGAACGTTATAACAATAAAATTGCATTTGAAAACTACTATTTAGTTCTCTGTTGCCAGAGGTTACCTATGTTGTTAATTTCAACTTTTCAGTTTGGTAGGACCTGTCGTTAATACAATTATTGGTGTAACGGGAAGTTTTATTTATTAAGAAGGTAAGTAAAGTTGGGCTAAACAAACGTATTAATTGGTACTTTATCACTGTGGTCTTGTGGACACCATGTTAAATACATCAAGATAAATTACGAGAACGTGTAATTCAACTTTTCTTAGTCTCGTCATTATGTTTCCAATCAACCAGAAAGCGAGGATAGCGTGAAGAGTGATTTTGTGAGAGATTTGCGATTTAAAGAGAAATTTCCAAAACGCTCACAAATCTAATTGTACTATTCGCTCGGTTCTTTACTCGTGAAAGTTTCAGAAAGGAAAGACATGGCCGACTGATAAATGGTTAGATTGTCGGATCCAATATCGGTTTCACTTTTACCGACTATCGCGTGCAGTACACACGCCTTACTAATCGCTGTAATAAGACCGATTATCCATCTACTTTCAGCAAAGCGAGAAATCTTGTCTAACTCATGGTCTGTAGTTGTTATTATCTTCTCCTTTTAATATTTCTTTGTACGTTATAGTGTCTTTCTGTTAAAATCATTTGCTAAAAAATTAAAACAATAAGTAGTATTAATATAGATTACCGTATTGCAACAAATTTAACCGACAAGTTATAGAAACCGAAAAAAACGAAGCTTTAACCGAATTTTTTTACTGGTCAATATTTCTTATTTTCACAACATCAAGGTATTTTTGTTTACAAAATTAATTTCGAATATGTTCTAATTTCAAATACTGTTACTGTTTGAATCCAAACATTTTTCGTTATTTTATCACTCGTTGAGTTGAAGCCTTTATAAGAGCAACATGTATGGACGTGTATGTAAAAAAAACCTTTTTCATCTTTAATAGTATATTTCATCTATAATTCATCTAAACTATAACATTTGACCTCAGTTATTAAAGCGTGCTCAACAGCTGATTCTCAATATTACAGGAGAGAAATAATTTAAAACGGACAACACTACGTAAAAAGAAATGTAATGATAAAGCAGAAAAAAGATACCGAGCTACACCAAAAATTTTTTCTTGTCTATGAAAACAAAATACTTCTTTAATTGTTGGTAGATTGCCAGTGACCATATAGATAGGTACCGCTGTACCGCCAATGTTTGCTATCACACAGTAATGTGCAAACGTAAGTTTTATGGTTTGAAGGACGTTGTAAGTAGTGGTGCTGTGTCCACCCACTACCACTGCTATGAGCAGGTGTTTTTATCATATCGTATCATATTTATTTTTTATCTAAGAAATTAATTATTTTCTTTTAATTATTTATTATTGCTGCGTCTATTAGACGATTAGATATTTTATTAAAAAATACAGTATTTTTCTATCTAATAAAAATGTAATAATGAGTAATTTTAAAATGTTGTTATAGTTCTCTCTCTAGTTTCGTTTTATACAGCAATTATTTTTAGCGTGCTTTATAATTCTTACAGCACAGAAATGGCATGTCACAAAACACTTTCGGACTATGATCCTTTTTTAAGTGAATTTATGCAACGATTACGTGAAAGAATACGTTGTCCGGTTTTTGCATCGCGATTTTGTAAACTTCTTAGCATTATTTAATGTGAAAAGTCTAGGTTGCTCAATGTTGTCATAGCAATCGTTTCAGAGAATTTTATCGTTCCAATACTTTTAAATTACCTACTTTATTCTATGACAAGTAGGTAATATAACAGCACTTATCAAAATAAATTAACTATAATATTAAGTGGCACAGTTGGCTCTCGATGTATCAATTTGATAAAACGAAAGACTTGCTTTTGGTCGTATGTTTTATAATTTCCGGTTTATCCGGTTCAAGACAGATGTCTGCTTGAACCGTGAGAACTAACGGACCCGGGATCTTAATACTTCACAATGCTCATCTTACTTCACTTCAGAGTTATGTTTGTCTTTATAAATTAAAATGATACTTGCGACTTGTTATTTCTGATTAAATTGTATATATTTTACTGATAGTTGACACAAGAAGCGTTTACGAAGACAGCTTGTTACTATGTTAGCAATTGTAACCTGTACTCGTACGTAATAAGGAGTATAATGCTTTGTAGTACGTAATGAACGCATTAATATGGGCTTCATGTTTGGTGTTAATACTAGGTCACTTGCAAATCTGATATCTGACAGACCACAGACCATTTACGTAATGCCTGCTTTCACAGGTTATATCCACTATTTGTAAATACGTCAAACTCAAGAAATACCTATAATAGGATATAGAACCGTAAAACAACTTTCTCCGAGTTTTTAAATATAATTTTTCAAAGATTTTTTTTATTTCATATATAGCTTTTCTGGTATCTAGTTTTGTGTAGATGCGTGGCACATTGCTTTTATTTTACTTTAAGTAATTATAGTATCCATCAACTATGTTTGTATATATATAATAGTGTAGATTAAAACGAACTAAATACTGAATTTTTGTGATAATGATTAACTTTCTGTCGTAGTTTTTGCGGTTATATGTAATGTTGGTTTTATTTAAAAATAGATAGTATAAGACAGTAACATCGTGATATAAATGGTCCACGGATTTTAGATTTAAAACCTTGGTTTGTATGTCATGATGAACTCGATTCACAGGAGCAAGTCGCACGCGGTACCATGCTTGCGTAGACGGTCACCTGCAGCCGCACAGCCAGTCTGGCTCAGGTAGTCAACGGAGACGCACGTTTTGTATCATACGTGGTTATTGTTGTTATATTTGTTTACTAATAGAAATAAGTGTTATTTTCACATCAAAACGAATAAATAGGTAAGTTAATAAGGTTTTAATTGAACGTACGCGATTATATAACACGTTTATATTTTGAGGTCATAAAATGAAGCCAGTAACAAAAGGTTTGTGGTCGTATTTTGTGTATTGTTAGTGTTATACTTACTGTTAAAGTAATTTAATACTTATTTTATTGCGCACTGAATACGAATAAGGCCATTTGGTGGCTGTTAATTATGTACTCTCATGATATTTTAAATAATAATACTTTTTTTAACCTGTAACGACTATATTTTTTTTTTAATATTACCCGTGCTGACCTTTCAAGAACTGCTAGCCTTTTATTGGATAACTTAATATTTATTAATAAACACTGCCTTTTTGTTACAATACATTGTGTGTATTTTACAAAATATAAATTCTTTTGTGTGTAATTATGTAACTCAATTTAATACGCACATCAAACGCAGTGTTTTTCATATATTATATTTTGTAATAACAAATATGTTTAATAGCACACCATCTTTATCTTTTAAGATTTGAAATATGTTCGGCATTAGGGTTTATTAATACATGTTCTAATGGATATATAATGCGAAACCAATATTCAATTTAGTCTTAGTGATATTTCAATGTTTAGGTGTAGTTACGTATTAACGTTAATCACTGATTAAGTACTTGATAATGCGCATCAGCAGGCCCGCGAAAGCGGTTAGATTAATACTGACCCAAGGGTCACTAAACGCACGACCAATAAGACTTCCTCTTGGAGCGCATTAATGATCACCACTTAGCGATTATATACAGCCGATTTTACAGAGCTGTATAAATCCTTTTTATTTTCTGAAAATGGCAAAGTATCATTAAGCCCATAAATTGTTTAATTTTGCGTTTTACATTGATATCTCCATAAACATCATTGTTATTTCAGGCAAAGGAAAACTATAGTTGACATAAGTTATCGTAATAAAACTTAACATTAAGTTAACCACTAAGGGAAAGTTATAAAAATGTCTATATTAGCATATAAGATTGCTATTTCTATTTATGATACAACGCTTGGTATCTATACATACTTAATAGCAATTATTATTCTCGAAACGTGATTGTACGCGGTGAAATAGCCTCCCAACATGATTCATATCCAAAATGAACATTTTAAATGTGTAGTCGAAGTGTACAATGAGGAAAGGAAACCAATCTGTACCTCTTACGTTTTACTGGTGAAGTGAGTGTCTTGTGGGACGCCAGTTTCTATGAGGTTAAGGTGTGTATACAATAAAGCAGTTCGCAAATTTTTCCAAACCTACGCCAAAGGCAATTTATATTAACAACCACCTTTGTTCATTTGTAGGATCCAAATCATAAAATAATATAATGAACGCAATTGATTTTTCAAATATTTTACGATGTCTTGTTATTACGTAATTCGGTTTGATAAATATATTGTTACTACTTAAAAAAAATTTAAAGCTGTTAGCAAATGCAAAGTAAAACCATTTTCTTATTTACATCTCTAATATTATCTCTAAGCTTTCTGAAAACCTCCTCCGGATCATTAGATTGATATACTTTTTTATAGAATCGAGGTACTTGCGTGTTATAGACAAAGCTTAGCAGCTTATACGTGAATATAGTTTAAATTGTCTCTAAAGGGTCGATATGTGATTATTAATAGATACATTTTGAAGTGGATAAGTGCCTTAAACCGGACAATTAGCACTAGAGTCGTCAGACAAGAACATCGTCTCTGCACACGACGGCTCCGGTCCCGCTAACCAAACAAAGCGGCCATTCACCGATTCGAGCACAACACCGACTTTGATCCTACACATGGATTCACGGTGTATTATTCTGATGAACTTTTATTATTAGAATTATGCTTTTTTAGGAAGCGAGTAAGATGTACACTTGATGGCAAGCCACACCTGCACCATAAAACGTTACGATCATGTATACTGTGCACACTCTTCGACATCGCCTCATCAGTTGTTAACTCTCCGTACTTCAGTAATGTTATATATAAAAATTAATCGCTAAATGTGTTGCGTACCACAAATCTCGAGAACAGCTGAAGCTATTTCGCTAATTCTTTTTTATAATGTTCCTTTAAGTACGAGGATGGAGTAAGGACTCTTCTGACGGAGAGAATTTTTTTTTAAATTTGCTTGAAAAAGTCCTAAAACAAATCTTTTCTATATTCTCATACAAAAGATTCGTACTAATACTGTAAAGTCAATTTGAACTTGAATACCATAACATAAAGTTTAAATTTTAATGAACCGGTTCTGAAAAGACAAAACAATTGTGTGATTTTAGTATCGTATCAATAAAAATATAGATTTGATATAAAACGCTATAACGTCACAACTTTTTCGAAATGAACACGTATGTATATGTGTATAAATAAATAATAATTTTGTTTTTATTTCAAAGTCCTTAACCTGCCCATTCATTGGTTATTAGGCCGAACAGAATTTGAAGGGACCGCTAGTATTCAAATAAGTACATTTTATTTGGCGATAGGTGCAGCAGTTGTTCCTGCCTAGACAGCAGAAGACCTGCCACCGATAAATTCTGTTTCATCACACAAGAATTTATATTTTCTATATTCGAATAACAACAAAATGTTTTGAGTCACGATTGAGAATATTCTTTTACGTGAACAATATAACATACCTCATCTTGATTGAATTAAAAAGAATTCGATTATATGATTTAATGATTAATGATGATATAATATTTTAGTACGTAATTATTAAAGGCCTATATTTACATACCAATTATTTAGTTTATTGCAAGAACTGGAAGTGAAGAAATTGGCAGCTTCGTTCACTAACATAGCGAGACTACTTATTAACAACTTTAAAATTATTTAATTGGAAACATATACACATTTACGTGCGGAGTTAATACAGTAGATTTAAAAAAAACCTAAATTAACTTTTAAACATCGTTTATAGTATTATAATAACGGTAAAACCATATATCACCACCGACCGTCAACCAACGACCACGACCACTCTCTCAAGAGTGTAACGAATAAGAAGAAAACCATATACAGATTTATCATAGAGTGTTCAAGTTATTTCAAATATTTTACACTATTTTAATGTAGTTAATACATTATTCAGTAGATTACAACAATGAATAAAATTTTTATCTCAGAATTTATTTTCAGGTATAAATAGTTTGATCTCTTCCAAACGTACAAAAGCAGTCGCTTTTCATGATAAGATAACGTTTTGCGATTGTTAGATACTATTCCATTACAGATAAAATAAAACTGGAGAGAGCTGATCCACGGCCATCATTATTTACGTTAAGTGTAAATATAAACCGGGACACTTGTTTGTTATTATTAAATAGCGGTATGTAATTGTTATTGTTATTTATGGGCAGAAGATTCAGAACCAAGCTATCGTGTCGTGACGTAAAATTGCAGCCGGAAAGAAATAGTGCGTAATCAATAAACGAGTGCTAAGTGGTACATCAGTTGGTGAACATCTGCCTGAACTTCAGCCTGGTGATCAGGTATTGCTGTATAACATATTACTCGGTGAAGGATGCAGGCAACACGGTAATGTTGTTTGTTCCATTCCTCAACCTCGGTCTAATTCTGTTAATATGTCAGTAAAAATATTACCACGAAATCAGGTGTATCTTGTAAAGATTCATCTACATGTACCATCGCTTTCAAAATGTCATTATTCTTCTGCAGGGCGAGAACTCACTGAATAAAGTGGATGAGAATTTTTACCAGTGCTAGGAAGTCGTTTTAGTACTAAAAGTGCAGCTGCAAGAAAAGCTAAAATGAAGTTAAAAAACAAACATTAATTTTCAAAAAAGAAAATTAATATCTAACGATAAATTAGGAGGAATTATCAGTTTTAATTTACATATTTTTATTATTCTCGATAGACATAGAAAATTGCAAGTATAGTACATTTTATGACGATTGCATTGCTTACATATGTTAGTCTCCATGGTGGATTTTTAAAATAGTTGGGGATTTATCTAAAAATTGTTTCTTTTGTATACAACATTATAAAACTACATAGCGAGTTTTAAATAACGGAAATCCAAAAAATATTATCAATCACTTTTCAAAATGCTTTATTTAAAATAAATGCGCCTTTTTTACGAATTGTCTAAACAGAGAAAGTGATTTGCGTTTAGATTGTTTGCACTAATTGGGATACTCGATTTCACGTAAGTTAGACATAGTATATATTGTGCTATATTATAAGCTAGATAATGGTGTTATATCTACTAGAGTGAAAATTATATGTATAAATAATACTTTATGTGAAAGCAAGCTCCTCTCTAATCGATCCTTTAGCTAAACACGAACGGGTTCTTTGCGAAAGCGAAGAAAAAAATAATGAGTGAGTATTATATCGTGTTTACAGTTATTGTAAATACGATC